>CAKNWW010298822.1:0-10031 GCA_932074435.1 Andricus kollari | reverse complement strand
ACTGCCAATTGACAATAGAATCATTTTAAAATTGCGGATTAATGACGGACTCATATGCAATGCATTTGAGTCTATTTGTGGATTCAGCAGGAATGGAAATTGCCTAAGAAACATTTCAAAATGTCTTTCACAAACCGAAAAGAATATGTTATAGTGTTTGCACAATCTAAAACATGTATTTTTTGGTTTATAAAATCACATTTTGAAAAGTTTCTTTGGCCATTTCGTGCCAAAACCTAAACTGAATTAGGTGTTCTTTTTTTTAAAGAATGGCTCAATTACGGATTCAGTCAGATTCATTTGGATTTCGGCGGTATTCAATCCAATTTAAAGATATTTATAACGAAATGAAGAAAGGGCAATACGAAAGTGGAGTTTTAAGGAGAGGACTTTTTTTATTTTAGAGACGTCGCTCCGGCACCGACGACGTCGTAGGCTTTTGTTATCGTGGACGGCACCACCTTTGTTTCTATTGTTTCTCTACGTGGTACAAGAGTCCGGGCAACGTTTCTGCACACAGTAGTTGTTCCGTTCTGTTACGCCCTGGCAGTGCGCCGAGGCGAGTTTCGCTCGGTTCCGCTCGTCGCTAGATGCCGGGCTTCTCGCTTTGTTCTGCGCTTCACAACAAGTGGTAATTAATTCTTGGGGAAACAATCGGTCCACGTAACTCGGTGCCTGTTAGCTGCTCTGGTCTCCGTCCACCCAACTTCTCAGTCACTACAGTCTACACTGCGTACTTACACACCTGCCTTGCCTTTCAGAAACATCAAAACTACAGGGTTGTTACAGGTCAGGGAATTCTGGACAGTCAGGGAAACTCATCGAATGTCAGGAAAAACTTGAATCAGGAAATTTTCGATCATTTTTTTGAAATTTTTAACCCCACGTTACCCCGTGTAAGATACGGCAATATTAGCTCTGCAAAATCTTAATAAGATTTTATAAACTTGTGGAGCGAACATACCTAGATATAAATTTTGTTAGTTAAATAAACGTGGAACTCATTCTTGCTGGTTAAACATTCGTTCATTTTTGGTTGAAAATTCAACTTTTATTGTAGAAAATGAGTCCTTTTGGCTGTATAATTAAACAATTTTGTTGGAAATTAACTTTTTTTGTTCTTAATTCATATTTTTGGGTTGAAAACTCAATTGTTTTTTAACAAATTTGCCTTTTATGGCTTGAAAATTGAACATTTTGGATGACCTTTTTTTATTGATATTCCAAGCGTGAGGTTGTTTTTATACATGAAAAAAATAAATAAAACGGTCTAAGTAAATGAAAAATTGGTCTGGGTAAAGTCAGGGAATTTCAAAATTGGAATTTGTAGCACCCCTGTACTAATTTATCCATTTTAAAAATGACTTAATTATTCTTGCAAACTTCTTTTTGAAAGCCAAAACTAAAACAGTTTGAGAATAGATGTTAAAAAAACTTAAGAGAATACAATAGTTTCTCATTTTTTGCGCTTTAAATTTAAAAACTGAGAGGGTAATGAAAATAGTAGAATAGGACTCTATCATGAGGATTTCACTATAAATTAATGCCTTCATACTACCCCTTGTCTGCTACTTAACCTCGTCACGACCCTTCCTTGTTTGCCCTTTGGGACATCGTTGGAGAACAAAAAACTTTTCACAATAGGAAAAAGAGGAAATGCGTTGAAATATTTTGAATGTTTGAATCTGTAATTGCTAAATGCCTCAGGCAATTTAAGAGATTAGAGTGGAACTCATAACTCTGGTAGTTGTTTCTTTTTGTTTATTAAAATTATCACAGGAAGTTTCATCTTTGAGAAAATTTGTACAAATTAAATTTTTTCAATCGTTTAACTCAATAACAGATATTATTCTAATCCAAAAACCTATGAAAAAGGCAAAGAAATAGGGTAATTGTTTACTATAATGACTTTTACGAATTTTGCCAAAAAAATACAAAAATGATCAAAATTTTGTCTTCTAATCATTGATTTTTTTTTTACATCTTTTCGGTTATTTAACGGAATTTCAATAAAAATATCAATGTAGTTAATGCATTAGATTACTTAAACAATGTAGATTATGATTGATTAAAAAAGAATGCTTACAAATTTAAGTTCAATTGACAATTTGGTTTTCAATTATTGGTTCTGTACAAGACGATATCAAATTTCATAACGAAAGGTCATATATCTTCTTATTAATTTTGTAAATACACTAGACTTTCGATTTAAGGACTTTCAATTTATGCGTCCCAAGAATTGACTCCGGTGGATGAGAGGAGCCGCGGGGCCGATAGGGGAGGTCTTCCGCGGTCAGTCACCCTAGATAAAACAGATTACTTGGAAATATTATAATACCAAAATAAATTTGGTTCATTATTAAATTATAAATGTTTCTATAAACTTTTTTCATTTTAATTGGAAAGAGAGACCTGGTAAAGGGCAAGGATGTGTTTGGTTACACCCTATCCCTCTTCCAGGTGGAAAAATTACCAATAATTTATATTCTTGGCCTTTAAAGAAATAATAGTTATAACACAACAGCCTAACAGTTCTAAATGTTTGATTTTATGCATGTCATCTTCAAATTATTTTAATTTCAAACCATAAAAAATATTTTAAATTTAAAATGATTTAATTTAAAAAAATTCGGAACAAGCTAAATAGAAATATTTCAAAGTTGTAAAATTTGTATTTAACGAAATTTGATTGCTATTCAATGATGTTTCCATATTTATTGCTGGAATTTTATAATTTCTCAGTTCTCAATGCTTCAAAGTTAAAATTATTTATTTTGCACGTCCCCAATTTGTAACTGTTTAATTTTCATTGCTTCAATTGGAAAATATCCTAATTTAACGACATCAAAAATTTTCCATTAGAATGGGTTTCATGAAGAATTATTCAGTTTTCAGATAGCTCGCAGCAAAAACATTAGCGATAACACAAAATTTCGCAAAAGTAAAAAGTTTAGCTGAGTTAAGGTAAAAAACGAATTTGTGCATAAAATATTTCTAGAAATAATAATTGAATCAAAATTTTCCGAAGAACGGTACTTAATCTTCATATAATCAATTTATTCTGAAATTTTTAGATAAACCGGTTAAATATTGTATACGCTACCGGTCGACTAAACTGTTAAAAAATCGAATTTTGGGCCTAAAAAGTGAAATATTTCTAGAAATAATTAGTGAATCAAAATATCCTGAAAATGGCACTGGAGCTACATGTATCTAATTTATCCCTAAAGTTTTAGACGAATTCTTTGAAATTTGTAGGCTTATAGGTCGACTTAATTGCAAAAAATGGTACATCTATCACTTCTTCTGAATCAGCTGTATCCAGTTTCTAAGACATTGACAATACGTATACAGAGACGTTATTTTTTAGCAATTTATTTTTAGTTACAAAAGATTGTATGCAAATCGATGAAGAATTGGATGAGATATCTACAAAAGAGGCCAAGTGCATTGATAGTTCTAGAAAATATTTCGCCGTGGTGTTCGTGAATTCTGATAATTGAAACATAATCTAAATCATAAAAAATGATTTACAGTTTGACAGTTACTTATCCTCAAAAGCAGATTTAAGTTACCCAAAAAAGTCTACAAGACAGAGGTTAATTGCGTATAAAGTTTAAAATCAAGGCCTTTGATTTACCAACACCTCACTATATTTCTCCTGGCTTTGTTCCTATCGCGTTGACACTGACGCAGTTCTTACAATTTGGAATACGCATATTGAACAGGGAGGCTGCATGTGCGGCAGTTTACACGTTATTAAAGCTTCAAAGTGAGAAAGAAATTTTCCACTTGACTATAATGACATGCCATTGTTCATAGAAACCGCAAATAAAGCCTACAGCGTTTGAATAGAGAAAAAAAATTAAAGAGTTGTTCTTCGCTGTGAAAAACTCTTTTATTTGACTGTAGACGGGTGACAAAAACTGAATGCTTTTTTCCTGGTTTAATTTGAAATCCCCATATAATTTTAAAACCCTTCTGTAATCTAAGATCCTCTTTTCTGCACAGGCGCTGAATGGAAGTTGTTATCTGAAGATGACAAGCGACCTTTTATCGACGAGGCAAAGAGGTTACGAGCTATGCACATGAAGGAGCATCCGGATTACAAGTATCGACCCAGAAGAAAGCCAAAAACTCTTAGGAAAGAAGGATACCCTTACAGCATTCCCTATCCCAGCGTGCCAATGGATGCACTCAGAGCCGGTGAGTCTTTTCAAACTGATATTAATATCGCTTATGTACTTCTCATACAATGTAAAACTTGTTTTTATTCAGTAATTTTCATACAAAAGAAGTACTTGAAGTGTGTGTTTTTTTCTCTCAAAATGAAGCACGGAACGAAACATATTGCAGAAGTAAAGAAAGAAGTGTACAACAAATGGCCCTCTGAACACAAAAAAGGGGTCTAGCATAGTCATACTTTTTAAAGGCACATTATAAACTCGTTTAGAGAGAGATTTGGAATATATTTAAACCGAGATTTCGTTTGAATCTGTAAGAAGGAAATAAAGCCAAGCACTCTCCAAAATTCATAATGCTAATTATTGTTCTTATGGATCTATTCTCTTATTGAGCGTAGGGTGATCATAAAGTATCGCAATTCAATTTCTTTTTTCGTCATTTTTTTGATTTTCTTTTGAGATCTACGATTTGAGTTTTACGAAGCTATAAAAGACCCCTTGGAAAAGAAATAAGAAACGAGGATCATAAGCCTGACCAACAAGTAAAACCTGAACTATCTCAAACGAACAACGGCCAAGGGAAACATTCGTTTGCAGAACCGAATGCTTTGATATTCATATTGGACGGCATTTCGCACACCAGATTCCTTCTCAGTGGTAGTTAAATTCTCCACGGACAGTTGAAAGTTTTATAGTAAGAGCCACACCATTCTTTTTGCTTTCTCAAACGACATGTGTTCGGTAGAGCGATCAAATAAAATTTTATTCCAAATCATTCGCTCTCTATTATTTAGGACTTCCTTTCTGGTTTCTTCGTTTCTTGTTATCATGCATTTCCATTCAAAATTTAATTACAATTCCAAGGTATTTATATCTCTTAATGAGGGTCGTAATAAACTCAAGCTTTTATCTCTTCAGATTATGTCCTTTGATATTGTATACTAAAATAATCCAATCTCCGGAGTTGCAGTTGACATTCGTGTGACATTGAAATGTAAATACGTTTACCTAATTTTACAACAATAACTGGAGACAGAGATCCGAATTTATTCACGCGATTATTCACCAGTATTTGGTAATCTGTAATTTATCGAGAAATTCCTGTGCACTCTCTACTTCCATGGTTGCGAGTAGTACACAGTTGCTCGAAATGCACGTGGGCGGTTGCATAAATCGTGAGATTAATGATTGTAATGTGATTCAAACGCATGTGGGAAATTGATTATTCTTCCCGGACGATGTCGATACACCTACGAGAGCGACAATATGTTTACTTTGTCATTTTTCATGTTCACCATAGATACACTGCTGAATCGTCAATTACATTATAAAATGCACTTCAATATATCGATATAAATTTTATTTATATAAATATTCATGTAAATTTACCTCAAAGCCTCGTTTTTGAACTATAATATTTTAAAGATGTTTTTCCTTATCGCTTGAAAGTTGCTGACTGAAATGTTTTTTATTTCAATTAACATCTTTCGGTGGTTGGAGTTTTATATCAAATTCAAGAAGTTCTGAAAGCATGAAAATTTTAAACGGTAATATCGATTTGGCCTTAAAAAAATAAATAAAAGGGACAGGCAAGCAAGTCGGAGATATTTATGAAAACGTAAATTCATCTAAATCTTTTTTTATTTTGTTTTAAAAAGTGGAAAACCCTTTTTTGAAATAATAAACGGTCAATTTTCTTGGTAAATGAATCTTTTAGCGCTTACAATGAATTTTATTCAAATTGTTGCTCCTATAAGAAATAAATCTGACAAGCCTAATGCGAGCTAAACCATTTTTTGGACCAAGCGAATTTTTTTGACGATATCTTTTATCGTCGACAACAAAAGTTTAAAATTCCGCTTTTTTGAAAAAAACCTCGTGATGACAAAAGTAGACGCCCGCATATAACTTGCTGGATGTCTTGATGACTCAACTACAAATAAACAAGAGTAAAAAAACTAGCCTTTCAAATAAAATACATCATAATTCTGTCTAATAAATGTTAATATATTCACTTAAAAATTAATTTTCCAATGAAGATTTTTCTTTGAAATTGAACATTCTCTATCTCTATTTATTAGAAAAATAAAGAGGAAAGATTCAAAAAATTGATATTAGAAAATCAGTGTCTACTCGTTCCGAAAAAATCTTTCTATTCGTACCGAAATTTCAGTACAAACAGCCCCATTTCCTGATCCCACTATTCGTACCTAAGAAATTCTGCTATTCGTGCCATAAAAATTAATGTCTCAGGCTTAAGATGGTTACAGCCCAATATGTCGATGGCATTTAAATAAATATTATAATATTATTATTATTGAAAACGTGAATTTATATTTCAGTACTTTAAAAAGCTGTATCATCTTGCATAAATACATCAAATGAAAAGAGTTAAAAAAAACACCGTTGAATGCCAAATATCTTGTGGTCTGCATAATGTACTAGGTCCAGTAGTAAATCTCTAATTAATTTAATTTTTTTAAATCCGGTTATTCACAGTTCCTAAGAGAGTTACATGACTGCTTGTATTTCACAAGATTAAGTCAATTTTACGGCATAAAAGCTAGTAGATGTTCTCTTACGAATATCCTATTAAGACAATTCGATAAATAAGGAGCTCGTGACAAGTTTATGCTCGCGTGCATGCGACCGATGAATCTCCCGATGCGGCCCTGCGATGAGAATTTCCTAGACGATTTATCTCGACCCTCCGTAACATCAGAACAGTTTGATCCTAAAATAACGCCATTTACATACACGAATCTGAATTATATTTGAATCCAATAAATTCTGGATTTTACCGTTTTATCGATTATAAAAAACTTTACGAGAGTATATGAATCAACAAATTAATGTAGAACCAACAGATTGTAAACTGTAAACTCAGAGATACTTTAGTAAATCATATTTGTATGCTTTAATTCTAATTTAATTGGCACATCACTAAATAAATCTCTACAAAGAAAAAATTCCTACCTGTATACAAGGAATTAACTATTTTGCTCTAGTTAGAATGATAAGGTCCATACTTACCATTAGTGAAAACAAAAAGGAAAATACGCCGCTTCAACTAGCATATGCAGCTGTTTTGACACGGCAAAATAGTTTTAATAATATTAGGAATATACCCGAATAAACAGTTGATTAACGGGAAAAGCATTCTTGATCCAGCGAACTGAGTTTCAGATTTAAATAACCCTACAGTTTATCATTAATATTTCATATTATCCTGCATGACAGTAGTTATTCCGAATCTCGAAAATTACCATCCGGGTTTTTTGAAAATATTTCTATTCCGAATGATCATCTTGCAACGGTACAGTTCAATAATAACATAATGAGTTTAAAAATCACTTTCATATTTCAGATTCCACACTCTTTTTTGCCCTTTTTGAAAAGAATTTAGCTTTTTTCCTCTGTTTTTAAGCAGCTTCCCCCTTTTCACTTTTCACAAAAGTTCAATTATTTGGCTGCAAATTCATGTAGCTTGTTGAAAGTTTGTATTGTGGTAGAAAATTAATTTTCTTGGTTAAAAATTCATCTTTGTAGGTTAAAATTCATCTGTGTGTGTTAAAAATTCCACTATTTGGTTAAAAATTCAACTGTTTTACAGAGAATTTAATTATTTTGTTGGAAATCCATCTATTTTGTGAAAGTCATATTTTTCGGTTGAGAATTCTACTGATTTGTTGAAAATTCTTCCTTTTGCATTGCAAATTTTTCTTTTATAGCAGACAAATAATCTTTTTTTGGTTGAAAATTAACTTTTGTGTTGAAAATTCAAATATCTTCTAAAAAATGTCAACAACATCAAAAATAATTTATTCTTCTATTTTGGCGAAAAATCACTCAATTTCCGTTAATTAATTAATCAACTGTACGCCCACGATTTTGTTAGCAACTAATCCTTGTCATTCCAACTAAATTTATTTTAACTTTATCTAAATGCAGGATCTTAATAATAAAACGTTGTCAATGTAAGGTAAAGTTGATCTAAATTTGTGTCACCTCTATTCGTTTATTAATTACTTTGTCAAGCAACATGACTGCGGGAGGCCGGAAAAGGAGTTCGTTTTGGTTTATCGGTTTTGACAGAGGTCTATTGAAAACGTTAATAGCTGCCAAGCCCCTGAAAGTGAGATTCAAGTTTACGTAAGCCGGAATGAAGTGAAAACAATGCAAACAATGGACATGGAACGTCAAACAAATCTATGTAAACCGAGGGGACTGACAACGTGCGGAACTAGACCCGATTCATTGAACATCTGTTCACGTAATCCAGCACGTCGGACAATTCCGTAATAGATAAGGTGCGTCTGCGATTCGACAGATGCACCCTTCTTGTTTTGACTTTCCTAACTTGCGCCATCTACCACTTAAAACGAGCCATTGTACTTTCAGATTGGCTGGTGTCAAGCATGACAAACCCTGTGAATCTTTTCAAAACATGAGACACACTATTTCGCTGCTATTTCGAAAAAATTACACTAAAGATATATAGAGCATCCAACCTACTAAGTGAACCTAACTTCCCAATTCCACTGAAGATCGATATACACTAATCCCTTTAACTTAACCCCAACTACCCCAATTACCGCAAATACCCGAAATCTCAATAAGCCTCTATGTAATGCCTGACGTACTCAACCATGTCGTGTATCTAAATCACATGCCGCTTGCAGACGGATTTTTATTAGAAGCGCCCGCATTCGCCTGAACATTTGGACAGAGATGTGGAAAACTGCAGAAAAGCAAAACTCCTGAATACCGCCGGTTACCGACAGACTAGTGAAAATATGTGAAATATGTGCAGTGAAAATATGACTGAGAATCTCTAACCCATCCGACCGCTAAGCGCACCCGTCCATGCTTAACATTCGAGATCTTGACGAATCGAGAATCACCGCCCAGCTGCTGCCGTCGATCACTATTTACACTATTGTGAGTCCCAGAACTAAAATATATAAAATAAAATATAGACATTCTCTATCGACCTCGAATTTTCCAACAATAACCTAAACGGGTCCACGGATCCCAGGTGTACCAGCTGCATAATTAAAAAATCTATTGAATGTAGTTCTCTGATGCTATAATGAGCTTAAGTCGAATCGAGCATTCAGAAAGGCTGAAATCGAAAGGTTTTCGATAATTTGACTCGTCTAACTAATACTGATCATTTGCAACTTGGTTTCTGAATAGTCAATATTTTATTTTTGCAAGTCGACGCGCACACAATAAGCTAACGAGGGGTCCATCGGCCTTTTCTCGACGCGTGTTCATCGACACATACCTCGAACACTAAAAGAGGTGCGACCTTGCGTGTCAAATGTGAATGTGTACAACTACACGATTTCTGAACTTGCAATCCTTGACGACCATAAATCTCGGAGATCTCAACGCCAATCATCTCATCTTCTCTTCCGACCCTTTTTTTCGCGCGCACAATCAAACAAATCGCCAGCGACGGACACTTAAGGAAATTTCTGCCAGTGTGAAATCAGCCGAATTCTTATCCTGACAAAAATGCTTTATCTGATCATATAAAAAAAAATCTAAGCTAAATGGAATTTCTCGTGACGCAACCTGAGAACGAATATATCATGGATGAATAGCTTAGTAACTATTTTTCAATCTGTGACCGTTATTGAGTCATCCTCTTGAAATATTTTTCATTTTGTGAGTTGTGTTTCTATTGAACTAGATATCCATGATTTGGAAAATCGAATTGGCGTACGTTTCATATTTATTATTTAATCTCAACAACATTTTAATAATAACTAGCATTATTCATGCTGCATCACGCGGAATAACGTTGCGTCCCTTCAAACAAAAAATGTTCAAATTTGA
>CAKNWW010298798.1:5407-15464 GCA_932074435.1 Andricus kollari | reverse complement strand
GGTCTTTGCATATTTCTTAATAATTAATTTGTTAAATTCCATTTTTCAACACTTTTAATTGTTGAGCGATTTTTTTTTGAGGAAAGAATAAAATGAAGAGATTAACCTACATATGTAATTTCAGAGCAAAATTGAAACAAGTGAAAATCAGTAACAGTCTGGATGTTCATTTGTTTCATTATTCATTGTGTAAGCGGTAGTTCAGTGTATTAGTAGAAAGTAAACGGTTTTCCAAAAGCATCATTTTTTATAACACTAAAATGGTAGCAAAAAGTGAAATAAATATGTTTTCTCGAGTGAAGATATTATCATTAAAAGAAGAAGGCTTTTCTCAAAGAGAAATTGCTGAAAAATTAAAAGTGTCTAAAAGTGGAGTACAAAAAATTATTAAAAAATATGCAATGACTGGAGAAGTGGCTAATCTTCCTGGACGGGGACGAAAAAAATGCACCAGTGCAAGAGAGGATAAACACATAGTTTACCTCAGTAAGTGCGATCGCAAATTAACAGCTCCTGAAATAAAAGAGGATATAAACTCAACGAGAGAGAAACCAATATCAACGTCCACGGTGCAAAGAGTTTTGCGAAATGCAGGTCTTCATGGACGTGTAGCTATTAAAAAGCCTTTACTTCGAAAAGTCAACAAAGTAAAACGTTTAAAATGGGCAAAGAAACACATCGAATGGACCGAAGAAGACTGGAAGAAAGCTCTTTTTACTGATAAAACTAAATGTGGATTGTTTGGAAATGGACATCGTAGAGTTTATATTCGCCGTTCCGAGAAAGAAAAAATGATGGAAGACTGCATTGTGCCAACTGTCAAGCATGGTGGTGGTTCTATCATGTTGTGGGGATGTTTCGGAAACGAACAAGTACGCGATTTAGTAAAAATTGATGGAATTATGAAAAAAGAACAATATCATCAAATTTTGATCAAGCACGCAATACCATCTGGACTAAAACTAATCGGTAAGCCATTTCACTTCCAGCAAGACAATGATCCTAAACACACTTCCCTCTTGTGCAAAAATTATTTACAAAATAAAGTGGATCAGAAGATTATCCATTTAATGCAACATCCTCCGCAATCACCGGATTGTAACCCAATCGAATATGTTTGGGACGAGCTTGACAGAAGATTAAGAAAACTACGACCGAGAAATCACCAAGAACTCTGGGCAGGTGCTCAAGAAGCATGGAAAAATATTTCAAAGGATTATCTGCGAAAATTAACAGCAAGAATGCCAAGGGTATGTGCAGCCGCCATAAAAGCAAGAGGAGGATACTTCAATGAAAAAATTTAAATATCATGATTTAAAAGAAATTTTAATTCCTGAAACACCATTTAAACTGTATTTTATTGTTTAAAAAAATTAATCAATTAAGACATTATAATTACATTTCTTAATGATACCTGGAATTTTCCATAAAAGTCTATAAAAATATTTTATTTCTGAATACAAAGCCCTTAAGAGGGGGAGGGGGAGGTATAGTTAATTCGATAAAAAAAGGATCATTTTCAATTATTTTTCTACACGCTCGAGTAAATGCAAACTTATTTTAGTAAAGGGTATACAATTAAGACACTTTTGAACAATTTTTTCATCGAATTAACTATACCCCCTCCTTAAAACTCTATACCTCCGTTAGTTTTGTTATGATTTGCATCAAATTTGGACACAATAATTTTGAAATGATGCGCATTCATATAAGCAAATAAAAAAAAAACATTTTTTCTTTAATACTATACCCTCCCCTTAAGGAGGGAAATAAGATATTATTTATGTGAAAAAAATTTTATTTGCGAAAAAAAAATATATTATAAGTTACAGTACATTAAAAAAAGAATGAATGTACTCAGAATAATGGTGCACCGTTTGGCGCCCACCGCCTATTCTGCCTTGCTACTGCCTAACGAGTCGAGCGAACTGTCGATCCGCCGCATCAAAAACCTTTCGTGCGTCGCTTAAAAAATAAAGTCCAAATTTTGTAGGTGGTCCCACAATTTTGACCGGTAGTGTACTTCTTAGCACGCGCTTCTTTTTTGAAAGATATACAATTATATCATTCATATATCACTTCATGGGTTTTATATTTTTATTAGGTTATTTTTCATCGCTTGTTCGATTTATTCTCGGAAAGAGTAAATATTATGTTTTTGGTTACGGGCTATTGTAATTTTGTCATAAGAAAAATTATACTAAAAAATCGATGGAGATATTTGGCAGGGGTTATGTAGAACTTAAAAACCTTTAAAGAGTAACAGATGTAAAATAAAAGTAGTGTAATGCTGTTGTACTAATAAAACATATAAAATAATTTTAAATCAATAACTGAAAATTCTACGCGTAATTTGAACCTATGCTATGTGCAAAAATTAGATTAATGACGCTGTGACTATTATTATTAGAAAAACATGAATAGTGGCCTCAAATCTGAAAATTAAGGCAGATTTTAGGTACGCTTATATTTGCATTTATTTTTTCATAATGAGAAATTAAAAAAAAAAACGTTGGGCTTACCTTTTTCGGCGTCTTGGTTTACTTTTCAAAATTGCACGTGAACTTTAGCAAACTGCTTTTCGGTCATCAGATTTTACGACGTCTTTACGATATCGTAAAGACACCTTAACGAAATGGACATAGGATGTCGTAAAGTTGTCGTAAAGATTTCGTAACGATGTCGCTAAATTTTGTGCCCACTGGGAGACGATAAGTCATTGTTTTCTGATCAGTCAGTGATTCTAAAATTGCCTGATAGATTACATTAAAGATAGAAAACTCGAATGTTTAGAGTATGAAAAAATTATGCACCTTTCACAGGCTACTCTGTTGTATAACTTATATTTAACTTCCTGGAAGAGTAAGAACTGCATTTTTAGCTAGTAGTAGCTCCATTCGGATTCATTCTGGACGACTGAAAAATATTAATTTCCATAAATAATTTAAAATATTTATTTTCTATATATTTCTTTTTCGTTTTAGGCATTTTCATTTACTACTCGTTTCAAACAAATTAGTTTTTTTCCGCTTAACAAGTGCAACAACAAACACAATTTATTCATATGTTTCGTTATTTCCAGAATAAAATAAGTAAGACTAGAATATAAGTAAGAATAGAATAAGTAAGACGGTTTTTCGTTGTAAAAATATTTAAACTGATTCAAAACATACTGTTTACATGAGTACTAATAGTATTTTTTCTTTTACAGACAAATAAGGTAAGTACAGAGTATCTCTAAAAGATTCTATAATGCAGCATGTGGCTAAAATGCTTTGCGTGTTTTCTTGCTCATTGATATCAAGGAACAAAAACATATAAGAACAAATTCACTCTAAAATTATAAATATTTGAAAATATTTAGGAGCAAAGGAGTTGACAGAATTGCCTAAGCTGGGATGATCTCACAGTTCACACATTCGACAAGAGTTTTGGCTTGGCAACTTTTGCACACATACTTGTTGCACTTGAAACATACGCTTGATGTTTTATTCCCCTTATGTTCTTTACAGGAAACCTGAATTCGAAAACCCTTTTTATGTCCAGGTTGGCCAGCGCCGTATCTGCTACTTTGAGGATAAAGTCTCGTCGTGAAATCATCTTAGAAGTAAGTAACTAAAAAATGGTGTGAGCATTGATCATGGCAATGTCAAGAATGTTGTAAAAGACATGCACAGGCCATCGGCGGGTACGAGCTCGGACACTGTAGAGTTTATTCATTTGGTCAATTGAACCGCTGGCGATCAAAAGGGGATACGCCCGAAACGCCGTCGTTTTAGTTGGCCCCAGAGTCATATTCTTTTTCAGGTCAAATTTTAATTTTTTAATAACATATCCCAATAGGAAATTTTATTGCGCATATTTTTAGTCCTATAAATAAATGTGATAACTTTATTAGTTTTCGAAATAATCAAGAAAATGTTACTTTTTTCTGGAATCGCAAAATACGAATTTTTCGTGTTCAAACGCTTCGGGAGTCGAACGAATTTTTAGAAAATTAAAATTAACGGTCACCTATACTATTGTTAGGATTCAAGGAAGTTTTTAGGAAAATATCAGGCAATGATGTTTTATAGTTTTAAAACCACAATTGATTTAAGATCTCAGTGCCATCCCGTACGCGTGCTAGCTCGTCCTGCAATATCAACGTCTGTATAAGAGCGGGCGATTGGGAAGTCAAGCCGGCCACGGAACAGAGCTGAGATCTTAAATCAATTGTACCTTTAGAAAATTCGTTCGACTCCCGAAGCGTTTGAATCTTTCAATATCTAATTTACGCCATGAGAAGAATAAAAATCGTTGTAAATTTTTAGCGACAATTCAATGGAATTCTATGAATACCGTTAGTTTCGTTATATGATGGTGCATATTTTCTGAAATTTTTATTACGAAATTTCTATTATTTTGGAACTTGTGGCGAGTTGAACACAAAAATTTCGTATTCTGCGATTCCAGAAAAAAGTAACATTTTCTTGATTATTTCGAAAACTAATAAAGTTATCACATTTATTTAAAGGACTAAAAATATTCGCAATAAAATTTCCTATTGGGATATGATATTAAAAAATTAAAATTTGACCTGAAAAAGAATATGACTCTGGGGCCAACTAAAATGACGGCGTTTCGGGCGTATCCCCTTTTGACCGCCAGCGGTTCAATTACATCGACTCCACCCTTAGTTTTATTGCAAAACTTCACAGTTTTTGCAAGTTTCTTCTCAGTATTCTCATTCATCTGACATCCAGCATGCATGTTACTCAGAATAAGGACATTCTTTTCCCTTGGTATACTGTGAGCAGATTGTCGCCCGACTTGTACACGTGTGTTGCATACAACACGTCGTCGCTACTTCGCGCCGCAGGAGGAACGTCTTTGAGTGATCTTCGAACAGTGCCAACTAAACTTGTTCTATTTTGTTTTAGTTCATCCGCCAGTTTCACGGAGGTAAAAAATTTGTCAGTCGTGATGTTGCGACCGCAGTTGAGGAATAGCTGTGCCAACTGCATAACGACATGGTGACCAAGACCGTTGCTCGGATCACGAGTTTCATCCTCGCCAAGGTAAGGGAAACTATTCAGGAAGTAACACTTGTCAGCATCTCACAAAATCCAGTATTTTATTCCATACTTGTAGTTTTATTGTAAAATGATTTGATAAGTAACAAATCAATCCTTTTCTTTGACCGACGATGTTTAAGAATGTTGAATTGTACATTTTTTATGTCTTACGGTGCACATAAAATTAAATAAAAATTGAGCCAAAAAAATTTTTTCAACTCAGAATTTATTAATTAAAAAACTCCTTTCTCCATCCTTTACGTATGTTTAGGTACCATTGCGTACTCAGCATGTACTGTATGAATAGGCACCTGCACTTGCAAGGATGTAGCTGCTCGTCGACAGTCATGTTCTCACCTGGCTTGTGGCAGGCAATGCAATTGTCGGTAAATAGATTCCATATTTATGAAGCAAGGCAGAATTTATCACTTTCCGTGCTTTGAACGAAAGTCGGTCCCCAAGTATTGCTGCATAAGTCTTTGTATGAAATACCCCGAGCACCATATGCTCCACGAGCGTAGAGTAATCAAATAAAAGCATCTACCTCTTCCAGGCTCAGGGCCAACTCATTAATACCTCGTTTGTTGTGAGCCTTTTCTTCAGTGTACTTTTTTCTCTTTTATCAGTTTCAGGATCAGATCGCTGACAAATAGCCGCAGCGCAGAGAGTGGCGAGTCATCTACAATATGTCGTTTGACGTGTCCCGTCGGCCCGGCTGTCTCCCGCTACACATTCTGCGCGCTGAGCCTACCAGCTTTGTCGCCTGGATCAATCCGTGTCTACTTGGTATTTAAGAAATAATACAAATTTTTGCTTAAAATTACAAAAATGTGCAACTATACTATCTTCAGTTTTAATGAAGATATTAAAGCGATTCAAACTTCAAACTGTAACGGATACGCTCTGTAATTATTTACAATCTCCCGGAAGGATGTGATTGCTTTATTTTTGGTGAAAAACGCGATATTTTCGGACATTTTTTTTGTTGGAAAGTAAGTGTTAGTAACCAGCGGGAGCACATTTTTTTTGCTGACGGTCAGAAGAAGCGTCAATGCCTGGGCAAGAGTTCGGAAGCAGGTGTCAAAGAAAGGTGTCAGCAGTTACAGAGCCTATCCGTTACAGTTTGGAGTTTAAATCGCTTTAATATTTTAATTAGAACTGAAGATAGTATAGTTGTACATTTTTGTAATTTTAAGCAACAATTTTTATTATTTCTCAAATTGATCAACTGCAATTTGTTCACAAATATTTTCCTCATACTCAGGAATTTTTTCGAATTTTTCCCATTGCCTCTTGTATAAGAAATAATGCTCTAAACTTGACTCTTCTTAAGCTTTAAAGGCAGATGCCTATCATTTTTGCGCCGATAGTAGGTAGAACGATTCACACTTACGCTGTGAAAGAGGTAGATCATCGTCAGATGTATCAGATTCTGCTTGATGTGCATTTGATTCTTCTAAATTACTTAAGTCAGCAATTTCCACCGAAACGAACTCGTCGCCCTCCTCTGCGCTTGTCTCACTACCTATCTTGCCATCGTAGTGCCAAAGTCGCGAACTCGCCAAAGTAAATTGCAAGCGCACAAGCTTGACGCAGCGTCCCGCACGACAAGCCCTGACACGTCGCTGCCGTCCGGACTGCTTGAGCCCACTCGGCGCTGCGAGTGGCAGGTACACACACACACACACACACACACACACATATATATATATATATCTATATATATATAACTATAGATATATATATATATATATTTCGGTATTGTTTTTGATTCCTTAGTAATCAAACCGAAGGACCTATGACAAAGTCACCGAACATGTCCTCGGGTTGCGAATAGAGGGTCCCTGTACCAAGGGTTTCAACTGAATATGGTTACCATAATTAATAAGCAATCGCGGACAATTGTCCAGGTATGGTCCCGAAGGAATAAACCCCAAGTGGAGGCGTGACAACCGTGGCGACAGCTGAATGGCACCTGGGTGAGGTGTCTCAGACGATGACTCTGGGATACCGGGCGACCTCTCAGAGTGTGCAGCCTTATCCTTGCATGCGGGACCCTAAAAGGATGGACTCAGGGACGACCTGCTGGAGTGCTATGATACCAGTATGGCCCCTGAACGAAAAGGTTACATGGCGCGAATGCATACTCTGTGGTGCGAGAAACACCCAGAGCTCTCGCATTTTTCGCATAGACGTCTGCGAAACCGTGCCGGGGAACTCCGGAAAAGGGGTTATATAAGCGTAATGCCTACTCAACCGCAGCTAGAACAAGCGAGCACGCATCCAATAGAGGAAGAGCGATGCTTCAGGACCGGAAAAACATCAACATTCAGGTTTTTCTTAAGCCCAAGGATCTGGCTGAACTGGATGACGAGCTTCGTGGAGATTTTTCCGAAGAACCCGACCTCTGGACTATCAACTGTAGTGTGTATAGTACAGTGAGAGCTTTGGCAGATGCAAACCGTAAAACAAAACCAACCGTTGATCATAAGACCAACAGACGAATGCATCAACTGAGCACAAAGATAGGTTGGGCAAAGCAGTACGCGTCCCGCATTCAGTGTTTCACTGACTACGTAACATCTGGCATGAAGAACTATTTGGCTCGGGACCAGATGGCATCAAGGCCTTCTGGTGGAAGAAGTTTCCTTCAACCCACCAGCATCTGGCCCGCATTTTCGCCTCATATCTAAAGCCTATTTCGGAGTGGTTCGTGGAAGGGCGCACAGTGCTCCTGCCGAAGACGGGCTACTTAGCTGACGAGAGATGTACGAACAACGTGGCTCAAAGAAAGGCATAGCAGCATGTCGGGAGAACCTGCTCATCGACAGATGTGTCTGTAAAGACGCAGCATTCTATCAGCGTTACCTATCCATGGCCTAGATTGATTACCGGAAAGCTTTTGATTCAACCTCCCATGGACTTATCATCTGTCTGTTGGAAAGTTTAAATGTTCATCCACACATCGTGAGGTGCATAGAGAGATTAATGCCGCTTTGGAAAACCAGATTTACTATCTCATTTGGAAAACATCGTGTGATCACTAACAGTGTCACCTTTCAGAGAGGTATGTTTCGGGGCGACACCATGAGCCCTCTCCTCTTTTGCCTCACATTATTGCCACTATCTCTCGCACTTCGCTATTCCGAAGGGTACGTCTGCGGCAAACCTGGAAATCGAAAGGATAAGGTCGCTCATGTATTTTACATGGATGATCTTAAGATCTATGCTAAAAATGAAGAGAAACTACGTCTAGCTCTAGACATTGTCAAAGAGTACACACATGAGATTGGAACGGAATTCAGGTTATAAAAATGCGCCAAGGTTTATTTGAAGAAATGAAAACTAAATGGCATCCCGGAAGACCCTGGGCTCGTCGACAGAAGCGCTATACAAGACCTTGGCGCTGGAGAGATCTATACATACCTGGGCGTGCCACAGAGCCGCATGCAGGACGTGACATCTATAAAGGATTATCTCCGATGCAGATAAAAATGTCTCATCTGACGGATTTGGTCTTCCGAACTATCAGCAAGGTACAGATTAGCTGTGACAGTTGATTGCACATGAACAAAAGCATGCACCTTAAATCTTCTGTTCCGAGACTTTACATCTCACGCCGTCAAGGTGGTCGTGGAATACTAAATCTTGAATGTCTTCACAACAGGATTATTCTGGGTACAGCACATATAGTCGCAAGTGGAAAAGACCCTCTTCTTAAAATGGTCAGGAAACACGAAAAAGTGGGCAAAGGGTCGTTTCTGTATAAAGCAGCGGAGGAGGCTGCTGAAACACTTGGCCTTAACTTCAATATCAGGAGTGAGCAAAAAGCATCAAATCTTATCCATCCCGAGTACGCACTCCTGAAGGCCCGGATTAAGAAAGTATAGGAGGAAAACTTCCGCGAACATCTCTTTGAGAAGAAGATGCACGGCATCTTCCACGGAAATGTGGAGGATCTGTCGATGTCGTATGAGCTAACGTGTGTTTTCATTAGATCACTCGGAATAAAGTCGGGCACGGAGGGTTTCATTTTCGCATGTCAAGAAGCTGTCATTTCCACTCTAGTATACCGTCGCCACATTTTGAGCCAAGACATTCCCGATGATAGCTGCACCTACATCCAAAGGCACAATGCGGCACTAAGAGTGCGTTATTACCATCTCTGTCACTCTTACGGCATCAGCCCCAATACCGCTCCGCTAAACGCTCCTAGGGAAATAGAGTTAATTGTCGAGAATGAGAAATTTCGGATATACTGGAACTTCATATTCTCGCCCCTGAAACGAAAAGATAGACACTGGGATAACACAATGAAACACAGATATTTTTGGGGAAGGGAAAAAGCCTAGTCGGCATAAAAAACCCTTGTTTATTGCGTTTAAATGGAATTTAGTTAAATACACTGGTTATGAAAACTGTACGCGTGGTGTGGTGTTGGCATCACTCGCTCGACCTGGGGTTAAGAGGCACGGCTCATGTGATAGATTTGATTTAAGAGGCGCGGCTCTTGTGATAGATTTTGGAGGCGCGGCTCCTGTAACAGATTTGTTACGATGTTTGATATTAGATATCGAGGTTGGGTATTAGATACCGCTCCTTTCTGCTGGGAGAAAGATTATGTACGCACGGGAGCTCCGCGTGGGACGAGGTGTCGTTAGAGACTGAGTTTGTCGTTAGGAGGCGTAGTGAAGCCAAGACCACATGCTTCGAAGGTTGATATTAGTAATTCAAATTTAGGCGCGTAAAATAAATCAAATATGGCTGATAATATTAATTTTAGTGTTGCGCGACGTAACATACTGCCGGCCGAAGCTGCAAATGAATTTACAAAAATCTAATGTAGCAGTTAAAATCTTGACACAAAAATACGGAATTCGCGTCTTTGACTCTTTTTTGATGTTATTAATTACTTATAAAGCTAGAATCACAGTCTATTTAAATAATCATTAACGAGACAATAGAATGTAATAAACTCTTAAAACGAAATCGAAGATTCC
>CAKNWW010298793.1:0-12375 GCA_932074435.1 Andricus kollari | reverse complement strand
ATCGTTTTGAGTTCCTTTTCAGCAATTGGGGTTCATTTTTGTTGCAGCTCCTTTGGAACCAAAAATGGGTTCTAATGGAAACCCCAGTTTTTTCTGTGATTGGTCGTCTGGATCTTATTCTTTCCAGATAATTCGGAAGCCCGAATTTTTCTGAGCTTTTGGCGATACATTTTTTTAAGGGCCGTTTTTAACACACGCACACTTTGGGTTTCCGCTTGCGGTATTCCAAGATATGTATATGTTTCTCCATTACCAAGATGTTGAATTGTATTTCCGCCTATAAGATCAACATCCTGATCCACACGCGATGACCTTGTCTCCTTATCAGGAAACAGGAATCCAAGTCACAAATACGACCTTTTGTTTTTTATAAAAATTGGAAAAACCAAAATGTCGATGTAAAAAATATTCTCTTTCACTGTAGTTTGAAGAAATTCATGATTTTTTCAATGTACTTTTTAACTCTATCTTTTAAACTCATTCTTTTGATTGAGCAACTAAACTTGAAAATTTGAATGTCAATAATGATATTTTTTTCGGGAAGCCTGAAACTTATCAGATAACGAGGAGAAAAAAGCAGTGGAATTAAACTTACAGTAACTATAACTAATCGAATAACAAAAGTATTTCCTGACATTTTGTGTTTAGCGACAATTGATGATTGCGTAACAATTAATCTAATGCTGCGTTAGAAATTCAAATCGAGAAGACGATCTTACAACTGCTCAGTTGCATCGAATCAAAAGTGAATTTTATAGTCTGTCAAATTATGCTTCACGCGCAAAGTGAAAATATCGAAATCATATCCTTTTAGAGAAACACATTAACAATTAATTTATGCTGTATAGAAAATGGACAAATCAAGTATTTAACTTCAAAGAATTCATCAAATCAAAATATACCTAATTTTGTATGTATTTGGTTAAAAAACGATATTCTCTTGTACTTGAATCAAGAATTAAGTTAAAATTTTAATTTTCAAGAAAATGGCGGATGTGTAAACACAAAATTTTTATTTTCATTGAAAAATTTTGTTTTTGCACATCCGCCATTTTCTTGAAAATTAACATTTTTACCTAATTCTTCGTTCAAGTACAAGGGAATATCGTTTTTTAACTAATCCTGCTGTATTTTTTTGTTTCAGATGATCGAGTCATGAGTTACGATGCGCACCGCAAAACGTTTTCTTTTTCTACCTCTAACAGATTAACTATAACTTGCTTGTTTATCGATATTTTTATCATACAAAATTACTATAACTTCTTGTAATATGTATTATTCCAACTGTAGAACATTTGTCAATAAGTAATAAAAACTGCTTTCAAAAAAAATTCTTTAGAAAATCTTTTTTTTTTGTTGCCTTGCGACTGACCCTAAGCCCTTATGACCTGATGATCTGAGAAAAGCAAAAGTTTGCTCCTTCGACAAGGGTTGATCTTCTACATTTCTGTGAAAATTTCCGTGCATTTTTTTGCCGAGTAGCTGTTGGCGGAATTCTTTAACCTCTGCTTTCTTTACTTCGGCTTTTAGAAGTGAGGCATCTAGATAGATTAATGCACTTAACTCCCTTTTGATGTTAAAATTCAGGCCAAGGGTCTCGACCGCCTGCTCTGCGGTTTGTATAGGAACGCTCCTTTGCCAATCATCTTGTGTTTCTTGGACATTTTTAGAATAGGATCTCTGCCATTTGCAATTATGAAAGCTGCACTCAGAAAAATTCGGTTATGAAGACATTGGATATTCAGAAGTCCGCCTTGACGGCGTGAGATGTATAATTGCGGAATGGAAGAATTGATATGCAGGATCTTATACGGTGAGCCTCAATCAGCTTCAACCTGAAATTCTTACTCAACGCCAATTCTTTGCAGGATTTCATTCTTTGTTGCTTGAATATTTTAAGTGATAAATAAAAAAAATCGATGGAACCCTTTTTTCAAAACTTAAATTATGATTTGTCGTTGTTTTTTTTGTGATAAAAAATTGTTATATCATGTACGCTTTTATATAAAAAATATGTAGTAAAAAAGTTCATATAAATTTTTATGTCAAAAACTGGGTCTTCTATAGAGGCTTTTGCAGCCCTATTTGCGCTACGAAAATCTCTATATAAGACCCAGATTTCATCTGACACCAAATTTTATGAAAACCTCTTTTTTAAGTATTTTATGTATAAAAGCGTACATATAATTAAACATTTTTTTCACAAAAATAACATCTCGAAAAATCCAAATTTTAATTTTCCAAAAAAAGGTCTCGATCGATTTTTTACCTTTTTGACTCAAAATATCTAGGCAATATCAGATAACGGAATCCTGCAGAGAGTTTTTCCTCAGTAAGAAAATAAATAACCTTAGGGACAAAAAACCTCTATTTGCACTACAAAAACCTCTATATAAGACCCAGTTTTCGTTTGACACTAAATTTGACAGGAAATTTTTTACTACATATTTTATGTATTACAGTGGACACATAATTTAAATTTTGTATTACAAAAAAAATCTTAAAATTCAAAATTTCATTTTTCACTTAAATTATTCGGGCAACATTAGTGAATGAAATCCTGCAAAGAACTGGCGTTGAGTAAGAAGTTTAAGTTAACGTTAATTGAAGCTCACCGGGCTTTCGCATATGCACGATCTTAATCATGCCTAAATCAAGGACCGCAAGCTCGTTCTTTGTTCATTGAACCACCCCAAACGAGTAAAGTAGAATCGGGACGGTAAGCATGTTAGTCACAGGTACCGCGATGAGTCAACGGGAAAATCGTCCGTGACTGCCTATTAATTATTGTAACCATATTCAGCAGAAACCCTTGGTATAGGGACCCTCTGTCCGGAACCCGAGGGCCTATGACAAGGCCACCGAACGCGTCCGCAGGCTTTCTGCTGAATATGGTTACAATAATTAGTAAGCAGTCGCGGTCAAATGTCCAAGGATGGTCCCGAAGGAATAACCCCAAAGCGGAGGAGTAACAACCGTGCCAAAAGCTGAATGGCACCTGGGTGAGTTGTTTTACACGGTCACTCTGGTATACCAGGCGAACTCTCATACTATGCAGTCTTATCTTTGCAGTCGGGTCTCTACGAAGATGGACGAACCCTTTTTCTACCTGCTCATCGGAATAACAATCACACCACCAAACCACTAAAAATTTGTAGATGCGGTTCAAATCGATCGAACGCGCAGAGCACCCTACAATGGATCGGCCAACAGTGCCGATCACCCTATCGTTCGGGATGCTGAAAATAATTTAGATGAAAATACAACAACGAACCGGCTAATCGCTCACATTGAGTGGACGAATCGACTCAATAATGACTTGCTGGACTGCTACTATGCCAGCATTACCCAGAGGTTCAGCACATTTCGCATCAGACTTTGTGAAATCAGGCTGCCTACCTCTCGAGAAATGCATAAGTACGCGGAGCGCTTCCTTAACCGCTTCATAAAGAAGTCGCAGACGAAGAGAAGGAAGCGACATTAAGACCGACAGCGGAAACTAGGCACCTCCTGGGAGATGATCGCGATTTCAGGACAAGGATGAACATTAACATCTAGGTTTCTCCTAAGCTTTAAGATCTGACTGAACTGGAAGCCTCTCTTCGTGAGAATATCTCGGAGGAGTCCAACCTCTCGACTATCAATTATTCAGTTTACGGTGCGGCGAGAGCTTTGGCTGATTCATATCGAAGGCAAAGACTGACGATGGGTCAAAAGACCAAAAGACGCTGGCATCAACTGAACAAGAAGATTCAAAGGACAAGACAGATTGCGTCCAGTGTATGATTCACTATATAACATCTGGTAGACCGTTCACGGAAGGGGTTCAAAAGTTTGCCCACGAACTGAGGATCTACCATCACACACTGAACAAGTCGAAGCTGCTGCATCATGAACTTCTGATGCTAGAACTTTAGTCTACACACCAACATCTGCCCCGCATATTCACCTCAACCAACCCAACCCAGAGAATTACAGACCAATAACTTATTTGAACACGCTGTATAGGATCTTTATAGCTGTCCTAAACAACATGATTGTTCGAAGAATTGAGCCTGTGTGGAGAGAGATGTAGGAACGACGCGACGTGGCTCGAAAAAAGGTGTAGCAGGCTGCCGAGAGAACCTGCTACTTAACAGGTGCGTCTGTAAAGACGCAGCAGCCCATCAGTACGCCATGTCGATGACCTGGATTGACTACTAGAGAGCTTTCGATTCAGCCTCTCATAGACTTATCATCTTTCTGTCGGAAAGTTTGAAGGTTCATCCACACATAGTGAGATGCATGGAAAGATTGATGCCCCTTTGGAAAACTAGATTTACTATCTCTTCTGGAAATTATAGTGTGATAACCAACAGCGTCATCTTCCAGAGGGGCGTCTTTCAGGGCGACACTATAAGCTCTCACCTGTTTTGCATCACACGTCTGCCACAAACGCCCCACTACGAAATTCTTCTACGTATATATGCGAGGAAAAAAATCATCACGAGCATAGGATCAATCATGTATTATATATGGATAACCTGAAGATGGTGCAAGCCAGCTTCAACTTGCTTTAAATATCGTCAAAAGGGTAGACAGAAGAGATTGGTATGTACTTTGGATTGGACAAGTGTGCCAAAATTAATCTTAAGCGAGGACATTCAGAACGTAAACTCAGTGAAGGAGTCGCTCCGAAGCAGATACAAGCATCTTCTTCGACAGATCTGGTCTTCAAATCTGTCGGCGTTGAACAAGGTATCTGCGACTAACTCCTTGTCGTCCAAGTTCTACTCTACACGTTTGGGGTATTTTAATGGACGAAGAACGAGCTTACGGACCTTGATATCGCCACGCGTAAGATCATGCATATGGGGAAGAGCTTGCATATCAATTCGTCCGTTCCGCGAATACACATTCCACGCCGTCAAGGTGGACGCGGACTCCTGTGAATCTCCAATGTCTTCATATCCGAATTTTTATTAGTTCAGTTTACATCGTTGCAAAAGGCAGATATCCTCTCCTAAAATGGTCAAGAAACACGAGATGATTGGCAAAGAAGCCTGAATTTTAATATCAGAAGTGAGGAAAGTGCAAAACTCCATGTAGATATCTCACTTCCAAAAGCCCAAAAGTAAAGAAAGCAGTGGTTAAAAAATTCCGCCAACAGCTACTCGACAAGAAAATGCTTGGAAACTTTCACAGAAATGTAGGATTTATAAATTTGTGCAATTTTTTTTTAATTGTAGGAAAAATTTGAATTATTTTTAAAGGTATTTAGAAGGTTAAGAAATGTTGAAAAGATTAAAAAATAATTTGCAATTTAAAAATATTTCAAAAAATTGTAAACAAAATCTTTTCTTAAGGTTCCTGGGAAAATTATGAACGAATTCTTAGTTTGAAAAATTAATTTATAAAGAACGTTTGAAAAAATTTAACAATGATGCTAATAATGTTCAAAAAAATGTGGGAGATGTTAAGGTAATCTGTTTATTTTGAGAGATTATTCAAAATTTTAGGAATAATTCGAGTCAGATAAAAAAATGTTTGAAAATTCTTCTGTTGGTAGAAATTTCACCTTTTTGGTTAAAAATGCAATAGTTTGCTTGAAAATTAATCTGTTTTGGTTGAGGATTCAACTATTCTATGGAAAATCCATCTTCCCTGGTTGAGTTCAAATGTAGCATATTAAAAATAATTTTTTTCAGTCAAAAATTTAACTATTTTGCTGACAACTCGGGTTTCTTTGCTTGGCCATTAGTTTTGAACTGAAGATTTCAGTATTCCATTTTTGGTTGAAAATAGATCTTTTCCAGTTAAAAAATCATGTATTTTGTTAAAAATTTGTAATTTTTGGTAGGAAATTAATACTTTTGGTTGAGAATTCAACTTTTTGGTAAGGAATTCAATTACTTGGTTCAAAATGATTTTTTTGTTGAAAATTCATATTTTCGAATTGAAAATTTAACTACTTGGTTAAATACTCAACTACTTGTTGAAAAATCATCTTTTTGGTATGAATTCAACTCTTTTTTATTTACAATTAAAACTGTTTTGAGTTGAAATATCGACTACTACATATTTTCAGTTGTGAATGCTTGTTTGTTGGTGATGGCCATCTCTTGCGATGATGTTGTAGTAAGTACAAAATTATGTAGGAGCATGGTGTAGTTTGAAGTTCGTTTCTTACCGCTGTTGTCCCTACGCAGCGGCCCCGAGCGTTGAAAATGTCATCAATCGCTTTAGGATGCTTTCTTAGAGTTTTTTCAATTTTACATTTATTTATAATTTCATAATTTTTAAACAAAAAATGAGGAAGCCCATTTTTCTCCCAGGCCTAAGATGGTCGCAGCCCAATATGTCAAAGACATTTTTGTTAGAGTGGAATGTTGGAATAGTCTGCACGGAGCCGTCCGTGTATATATAATCAGTAACGGATACTTTTTTGTAATGCACTCAAGTGATCTGATAAAACCCAGTGGGCACAAAACCATGAACATCCCAAGAACGTCCTAGGGACGTTCCTAGCACGTCCAATGTCAGTCATAACAATGTCTCTAAGACGACTAATGTCCTAAAGATGCCCTAAAGACATCCCATAGTCATAGGACGTTCTCGAGACATCTTTCGTACTGATATTGGACGTCTTAAGAACATCTCTAGGATGTCCAAAAGACATGTTCCAAAAGACGTATTAGGGATGTCCCAAATACGTCTCTAGGACATCCTTAATTTTTTTGCCCACTGGGAAGCAGTATCCCTAATTTAAAATATTGGGCAAAGCCGGGTTATTTACCTAACCATCCACGGGCTGAAGGTGGGATGCGAACCACCAGAACCTTCGTAAAAGTACATAGAAACATTTTCAGAGGTACCGGCTCAGTGATTGAACCCCGGACCTCTAACGTGCACGTCCAAGCACCAAACCGCCTGAGTCACTGGTTTTCCGAAAACTTATAAATTTCGTATATGTATACGAAATTTAATTTATAATTTTCTAAAAAAATTATTTATAGATTAGAGAAGAGAAAATGGTGGCTCGTAAATCCAGAATGTATTTAAATTGATATAAATTGTATACTAAATTTCCTCGGAAAGATGAACACAATTCCGATGCAGCAATTAAATAAATTATCAAACTCACTACTTCGGTAAAAATGAAGATTTTTTTCGATACAAGTTCATACATTTTTAGATATTTTAAAATTTTTTAATAATAAAATTTGTTTACTGGAATTTTTTTAATAACGCGGAAAGACATTAAGAAACATTTTTTAGAACGTATATATTTTTTAGAGGTATATAGTTTTATTCTATAATCGGAAAGATTCAAAGAACTCCGATGCAGCAGTTACAGAAATTATCAAAATGATTTAAAGTCTTGTATGTTGATGTGGTGTATTTTGATGCGCTGATTACGGCCTTGAAAATACCCCCTAATATCATTGTAGTATTGTAGTAGTACTGTTTAGAGACATAAATCCCATGAGACCTTGTAAAATTTTTGAAAGAAATAAATATAATGGAACTTTCTTGGTACTTCTATCCCTATTTGGAATGACTTTAACAGAGATGCCAGAGGTTCAGTCGTTCAAATTTAGGGAAAAAGGGGATTTTTTTGGGGAAAAAGGGGATTTTCTAAAGTGTAAGGGGAGTGAAAATACCTTAATAAATACTAGATTTTTGGTATTTTATCATTAGGAACTTGTGATACGTAATTTCCACATATCAGTATCTCTTAAAAAAATGTAATTGCATCAAAACGACATCTTCTAATTAGCAGATAGTTTCTTTCTTTTTTTTCTAATATAGCAAACCTAATTAATTCAGACTTCTTTTTCTCGATTTTTTTGGGCAATTGATCTACCTTGTTTCGCTTTTATTTTTCTTTTGTGTACGCAACTTTTGTAAACTCACAAGTTCCTGAACTACAGTGCCTGTTGGATCCTTACCTACGACACCATTTAATGTTTTTTGTATTGAATCAGAATTTTTCGTAGCTTCAACACACGCTTTCTCGGCATTTTCTAGATCAGACTGTAAAGTTGCAATGTCCTTTTTTCCTTTATAATATTAGCTAACAACGCCTTTTATATGGCACAAAACTGGTTACTTGAATTAGATCGAAAAACTAACTTTTAAATACAGAAACCATGAAAAAAAAACAATAAAATCAATCTTGGATATAAGACAAATACAAGTAAAGATTCTGAAAATGTATTGACATTACCTGAATGTTTCTTCCAGTTCAAGAATATACTTTACGTGGAAAATACAAATGTTTAAGTCATGTAAACAAGAAATTATGAAAAAGAAAAAAAATCTAAGTAAAAATTTACAGGTAGATCACGTCTTTAACAAATGTATCGATTGTCACTTACCTCAAAACCTAAAACACGTATCTAATACTCGTTTTTACATTGCAATTTATACTTAAATATTTTTCTCAAGACTTCTTCTTTGTTCTTATATAGATATACAGATATTTTCCGCAATATTCTCACAGACACACGTTAGCAACCAATCATATTTACTCCTTACTAAAATAACCAATCACAGTCTTACAAAATGAATCTAAACTTTGTGAAAAAAGGGGAAATTGGGTCAAAATTCTCGATTTTAGGGATTTTTCAAATTTAAGGAGGGAAAAGGGGAAAAAAGGGGATTAGGGGAAAAAGGGGACGGACTGGCATCCCTGCTTTAAATTTTAAGAAAAGTTAGTGCTTTCCCAGTGGGCGAAAAAATTAAGGATGTCCGAGAGACGTATTTGGGACGTCCCTACGACGTCTTTTGGAACATGTCTTTTGGACATCCTAGAGATGTTCTTAAGACGTCCAATGTCAGTACGAAAGATGTCTCGAGAACGTCCTATGACTATGGGATGTCTTAGGACATCTTTAGAACATTAGACGTCTTAGAGACATTGTTATGACTAACATTGGACGTCCTAGGAACGTCCCGAGGACGTTCTTGGGATGTTCATGGTTTTGTGCCCACTGGGTTACTAACTGGTAGTTATTAGAAACGATGATTATAAAGGAAAACACGAAGCACTTGTAAATGTGATGGTAATCTACTTCCGGCAATTTCCCGAGCCATATAATCATTTATATAGATTTTTTCGAGCAATCTGCATTCGATATCTAACCGCGCAGCCATAGATACCATAAATAGCCATAGACGCCACATATTTGCGGTCGAACTCAGAAAGGAAAACTGACTCAAAATCTTGGTAGATTGTGAAAATCCTTTACAAAGCAAGGCAATGTTTCCTGAACTCAGGTATATACCCATTACCCAGGTATAATATGCAAAAAGTGCAGAAAGAAGTTGTCGGACGATACCCAGTGGGCACAAAACCATTAACATCCCGAGAATGTCCTTGGGATGTACCTAGGACGTCCAATGGCAGTAGATATACTATGCCGGTTCTGGATATAGATTCCTGCATCGACATTTACCGACATTCGAAAAAGTTCGATTGGTTCTTGTCTGTGCTAAATCTACAAATTTCTAGAAGGGTAGACGTGACACTTAAAATGTGTGTCACATAATGGGATGATTTTGAAGGTCGCTCATACTTATTGATTTGATGTGTGAAAAAAACAAATGAGAAATCCTTGACTTTTTTCTCACAGAATTTTCAGATTTTTCCAGAAAAAAAGAACATTCGGTGGTTAGTCATCTCTAGTAAAAAAAAACTTTAGAACTTTCTTGATTACTTTTTTTTCAAGATAAGTAATAATTTTAACACACATACACACCCAAAGTTATACGTATGATGTTGTTTTGTAGGTTATTCATGTTTATTTTTTACATCTACTCAAAATCTCTGAGTCAACCTAATAAAAAATTTTCAGAAAAAGTTCTACAGTTAGTGACAGTGATTGATTATTATGCATTCAGAGAACATGAAGAAGTCATTCAACTGAGTGTTTTGATGACGTAATGTGCCCTAACAATTATCGAAGCTTGCGATAAGGCAACATAAACTATGCTTATACTTAGATGTATTCGATGCGTTGACTGAGAATCTTCATATCTAATATGATACTCTACAGATTTTCAAACATAGCCTAGTTTACGTTAGAGATTTCTGGAACGAAAGAATGAAATATCGCGAGAAACAAAATAATTTTTCTGTATACATTTTTTCATGTTTACTCTTTTATGTTTATTTAACTATAGAGTTGTACTTAGGGTAGGGTGGGGTAAGATGAACCACTCAATTTTCTCGCAATCTATAATTTCTTTCGTAACTGTTCTTTGCATCAGGAAGAATGTTATCAAACTTCTTTTAAAAAAATTTTCGCCTAATGTTGAATAAATTGGAAAAAAACGAAAATAAAAATCTTAAGACCTGTATTCTGCTATTTTCCATTTGTTTAGAAAGTCCAAGAATCACACAAAATCACATATTAGATGTTTTTCCAGTGGTTATTTAGATAGCTTATTTATTAAACCTAAAGTTTTCAACAGATTTTTATATAATTGTAAAACAGAAATAGGTGGAATTTGGATTTTACTGGCAAGTGTCATATGGGGCGGAATGAGCAACTGTTCTGGGGCGGTATGAGCCACCTCTTCCTGTGCATTAACCTAACCTCTTAGTGTCGCAGTCAGTAGGTTAAGATGCAGTGTTTTATTGCATCAGATTGTGTTGTGTGTTTATTATGGTGCAAACGTATAAAAACTAATCTTGTCAAGAAAAATGCTCAGAAAAAGATTGACAGCTGCACTACGTATGGTTCTGTATTATAATATAATCTGAGTTGCTGGCAACCAGAAGAGATCACTATTTTTCTGGTATATTTGTTAAGTAACTTTGTTTGAAAACTCGCGAAATGCTATAAAATGAGAAAAACATTGTTATGGTTGAAAAATACGACAAACATTAAAAAAAAACGGTTTAAAACGCCAGTATATATGAAATTCAGTGTCATGTAGTCGTAGTGGACCAGTCGAGTATTTGGGAGTTCGCTTACTGTAAAATTTAACTTTGACTGAGACAATCTACTCGGGTTAGTCGAAAAATGGTTATATTTATTTCTGTAAAACAATTATTAAAGACATGCAGATATAAATCGTTTTTCTATTCGCTGTTTGTAGAGTTAGTAACAATAGAGGTTAGGTTAATTTAATTAACTTAAATTTAACATTTTAATGTTAAATGCTTTAAATGTTCCGTAAAATTGTTGAAAAATATGTGTAAGATATGTTTTTGTTTTATAATACTCTATCTCAACAATACTCTTACTTATAAATAATATATAATAAGTCATTTAATTAAGTGGCCCATCCCGCCCCAGTGCCTGGCTCATCCCGCTCCTGGCATGGGGCGGTATGAGCCAAGCGCACTACTTTTTGATTTTCGTTTCTAATTCCGCATATACTTTTTTATTTACTTTTATCTTGGCAAAATACAATTAAAAATGTTTGTAGAATATATATAACGACTTACTTTCAAGCAATGAATTAGAATATTTTAAATACTGACGTTAAACAGACAACTATGCTCATCTCGCCCCACCCTACCCTATGTAAGATGACACATTTCTTTTGCAGTATATTCAGAGGTTTTAATAATTTTTTCTAAAACACTAAGAACATTCTAGATTATTAGGAAGATAAAGTACAATATTATATATTTTGTACTATGTTTCTAGAATAATTTTCTCTTCCTCCATTTTAGACAAGGATGTAAATAGTTTTACTGGTATAAAAGTGAGTAATCTCAATGTTGAAAAAATCATTTGCATTTTGAACATTGAGTTGTTGACTTGAATTTTTATAAACAAAAAATTAATCCGGGATATTCGAAAAGGCTTGTTGGAATAATGAACAAGCATATCAAACATTAAAAAAAAAGTTCAAGGTTTTTAGAAAGTGAAAAGTGGTTGAAATTTGGTAAACAAAATATCCGATTACTAAATAAAATTTTGAAAATGAACAAGAAGAAGCTGTCAGTGCATGAGAAGATGAGCATAACATCAGGACTTGGATTACTGATATCATTCAACAGGAAAATAAAACAACGACGGAAGAATGGGGGAGGAACAGCGGTATCGAATCAAGAGGAAAAGAGAATCAGGTAAGATTATGTAGAGAATGCTTTTTTAAATAGAGTAAGAACAGATTCTATAGTTAATTTAGAGCATAAAGATCTGAAACATTTTTTGGATGAAGCAAAGTCAATGACATTGAAAAGAATAAAGAATGTTTTAAAACAATATGCAAATTAAGCCATAATTGCGAAAAAAATGGTTGAAGACATAAAGAATTTTCAAACGAATAGTGATATAATTGTCAAATCAACAAGTTTAAGTACATGGTATAATGAAAAAATAAAGGAACAACTCTTAGAGCAAGTTGAAGAGTTTCAAGAAGAAAACTCTG
>CAKNWW010298791.1:0-15504 GCA_932074435.1 Andricus kollari | reverse complement strand
ATGACCGAAGTTATAGCATTTACAAAATTCCAAAAAACAAATGAAAATTTAAATTTGAAGCCAAAAAACGCACGATATGAAAAAAAGTCATGAGGTAAAAATCGTTGCTTTTTGAACACCCTACAATATTGTCATAACAACTTTTTGAATTTTATGAAAAATCAAACATTTTAATTTTGATGGCACAAAAAAAAATGAAAAATCAAAAATTTCTTTTTGCGGTTAAACTATGCAAGATATGGAAAATGGTGACAAAACAAAAATTGTGCATATAAAAAAGATCTACAAATTTGTTATTGATCACTTTTTGATAGGATGCGTAATTCTTGTTTTATTCGTAAAAAATAGCATTAAAAGTAGAAAAATTAAATCTTTGGAAAAACGACGCAAGGTACGTAAAAAGATAAATAGAAAAAAATTATACATTCAAAAAAGATCTACAAATTTATTAGCGATCACTTTTTGATAGAATGTGTAGTTTTTGTTTTAATCTTAGAAAATAAAATAAAAAATGAAAGAATTACATTTTTGGACAAACGACACAAGCTATGAAAAAAATTAATTAATAGACAAAACTTGCTCACACAAAAAAAACTATAAAAATTAAATCTTTGGAAAAAGCGTACAAAAGACAAAAAAAAAAATTAAAAAAAAAAGTTGTTCAACCAAAAATGATCAACAAATTTTGTATAAACTTTTCTTATAAGCATTGTCTTAAAACCAATTTTTGTTTGTATAGGATGAGCACTTTTTTCAAATATAAAAACAAGAAAATGAAAATACGTATGCTTCAATACCAATGCATATTCTGAATTGTAATAATATAAATTTATTGAAATGATACATTGTTCAAGGTAGTTAAGAATAAAATTTAATGCAAAATAAGAAAAAAATATTGAAGTGACCATGATAAATAAAATTTGTACTTTATATTGCAACATATGAATAAGGAATCCCAGGAATTTGATATCAAAGTGTTGAACATAATGTAGAAAGGTTCGCACTTTGGACTAAATCGAGTGCGAAGCACGAGATACGTGATGAGAATGTGTTCGTTAAAGCCGAAGAAGCTTTAACAAAAGAGAATTCACAATCACCAAATTACAGGTGTCGATGCTGTGACCTTTAATTCGAAAAGCTCTCTGCACAAAGGTGCGGAAATACAATGACCGAGCGCGTAGCTCGAGGTAAATACATTATCGAGCGCGAAGCGCGAGAACCAACAGTCGCGCGCCCTAGGCGCGCTCAAAGTTGCGAGCGAAGCGAGCCGCGCGCGCAGCGCGCGATGAGAATGTGCCCGCACGGCGGGCAGATTTTTAATTATATTTTTGAATTTGGTTCATGTTAATATAAAATCAATTTCTTATTTTTTGACGTTATGAATAGACAGTTCCACTCAAGCTTACGAAAAACATGGAAAATTATTGAAGATTTTGCTAATCTGCTTAGGAATAACCTTCCCCCATGCACTTTAAATGTTTGACATTTAAAATGTCAATAAATGTTGACACTAAGTATCGATATAAAAAAAATTGAATATGACATATCAATCATAAAAGCTCAGATTTATGCAAGCTTTTTTCCACTTTTAAAAATTAAAGAAAGAAATATTTGAACCTAATATTGATTTATTTCTTGTAAAAATCGCCTCAATTTAACATCCTCTACAAAATGCAAGAATTATTTTCCATTGTCCTATTAACATGGGCAACAAGCAATTATGTTGTGCTAATTTATGTCGCAAAACAAATGTTGTGCTTTCCAATTTTTTCAAAAACGTGTAGTAGTGGTAGCTTCGCGTGATGCCGGCACTACCCCGAAAACAAAGTAGAGTACAGTCCAAAAATTTGGCACTTAGAGAGTAGCCCCACTCTACTCTATTCCACTTTGGAAGTAGCACATTCGTACATGCACAGACTAGCACCGAGACTCGCAGTACTGATAATTAAGTGTTCATTTTCTGCTAATTTTGTACCATATTCTCAAATTTCGTGCTTTTGAATTTTTTTAAAAACCGTGTAATAAGCTGGCATGTTTACACCATAAAACACATGAAACAATGCGAAAATCACTTATTTTAATATTGTATAATTTAATGCTGATGTTGTACCCATTCCTGAATTTCGTGCTTTTGAATTTGATCCAATATGGGCAGCAGCTCGATTTCGCAAGTTTTACTGGACGGCATCTCGTGGATGATAAGATCTCCCTTGCAAAGATGATATTGCTGAAGGTACTTACATTCCAAGAATTGATCTTCAATCATTAGGGTGTAGGTTCTTTGAAATTAATCTACGGCAATATATCTAAAATTAGAATTTATATACGACCGGCCAGAGATGATTACAAATATTTCTTAAGGTACGGGTATTGAATGAAAATGGTAGAGTTGATAATACAGGACCACAAAATCTAAACGCTTGCAACACGGGTCAGACTAGATGGGTCTAATATTTTTGGGGTCGCTGAATTCGAATCAAGGTCAACCTTACAAAATTCATCGCTAACCAATTAAGTCAGGGTACCCATAGGTTTTGAGGATCGCTGAACTCGAAACCGTTGTCAAGGTAAGTTCAAGGGCAAACTTACAAAATTCATCGCTAACCAATTAAGTCATGGCACCTATATGTTTTCGGGGTCGTTGAATTCAAATCCGTTGTCCGTTTGGTCCTATCAGGTCAGGGATTAGGTTAATTCAAGGTCAAACCTACAAAATTAATCGCTAACCAAATAAATCAGGATACCTATAGGTTTTCGTGGTCACTGAACTCGAATCCGTTATCCGTTTGGTCCCATCAGGCCAGGGTCAATGTCAATTCAAGTTCAAACCTACAAAATTCATCGCTAACCAAATAAGTCAGGATACCTGTAGGTATTCGGGGTCGCTGAATTCAAATCCGTTGTCCGTTTGGTTTGACCTTGAATTGACCTTGACCCTGACCTGATTAGACCGAACGACAACGGATTTGAATTCAGCAACCCTAAAAACCTATAGGTACCCTGACTTAATTGATTAGCGATGAATTTTGTAAGTTTGACCTTGAAATGACCTTGAACCTGACCTGATGGCAACAAACGGACAACGGATTTGAACTCAGCGACCCCGAAAACCTATAAGTATCCTGACTTATTTGGATAGCGATGAATTTTGTAGGTTTGACCTTTGATTGACCTTGACCGTGATCTGATGAGAACAAACGGACAACGGATTTGAATTCAGCGACCCCGAAAACCTATAGGTGCCGTGACTTAATTGCTTAGCGATGAATTCTGTAAGCTTAACCTTGAACTGACCTTGACAACGAATTCGAATTCAGCGACCCCAAAAACCTATAGGTATCCAGACTTATTTGGTTAGCGATGCATTTTGTAGATTTGACCTTGAATTGATCTTGACCCTGACCTGATGGGACCAAAAGGACAACGGATTTGAATTTAGCGACCCCGAAAACCTATAGGTACCTTGACCTAATTGGTTGGCCATGAATTTTGTTAGTTTGACCTTTAATTGACCTAGACCCTGGCCTGACTGGACCAAACGGACAACGGATTCGAATTCAGCGATTCAGAGAATATAAGACCCACCTAGTATGGTCCGTGTTGCAAGGGTTCAGATTTTGTGGTCCTGTGTAATCTGTTTTGTCGAGAAGTGGTATATCCAGTACGAACCTTAGAGATCCATTAATCACCATGATCGTTGATGTTGATAATTGTGCCAATTCCTAGATACTGACTTTTGGTCCTCGAGTAGGAAACATGAATTTGGGAGCATGATCCTGTACTTTGATTGACCATCAGGGCAGTATTGGTTAAATAAAGTTTATACTGATTAAGCTATCTTTCTTGATTTTCTTCTCTTGGATGTATTTGCACGAGATCAGCTCTCAAAACATGGGTTTGTTGTCCAATGAGGTGAGATAAATTCTTTTGCGCATCATTTACCTCGTTGATTTTCGCGTCTCATAGTTGTTCATCATCATGGGTGACATGTCCTGCGACAGGTCCGATTATTCCTCCCAGAAACCCGAACATCGGAGATACTCTCCGTTGTCTGATGTTCGTCGTTTGGTTTTGTGGATGAAGGTTTTGGGTACTGCGTTCCAGTTCTTTTATCTCGAGGCGAACGTCCTTCAATCGATTTTCAGCAACGTCATGTTTCCTAGTCAATTGGTAAGATTCAAATATGTTAATGCAGTTTTTGCCGAGTGTCACTTTGCAGTTCTCCAGTAGAGATTTGGTTCTGCGTCCATGCGAGGTGTGTTCAAAAAGTAAGGTGACTTTTAATTTTTAAACAAAAATATGTATTTATTTATCAATATACTCTTTAATTTATTCAATTTAAGATTTATCAATTAAAATGTATTTATACCTTTAATTAAATTACATTTGATTGCAGTATAGGATTTATTTAAGGGTAGGAGCAGTCAATACACATAAAAGAAAGCATCGGCGTTTGTTTCGGTATTTTCACCACCCTTATTTTTGTGTTACAATGGCCAAGATTTTTATCCCCACCCCAGACTCATTTCGTAATGAATGATTCTGTATGTCTTTTATAGAGAGTTCTTGAAAACAACTATCGAAGTTATTTTGTAGTGAATTTTATTACGCCCTGAATAAATTAAGGAAAATTATAGAGAAAAATAAATATTTGAGCGATTCGAATTTAATATATTTTCAATTTTTCCTTCCTTTTCTAGCTTTAGTTTTAATGCCTGTGTGTACCTTGTTTCACGAAATACTCTAAGGTTGGCCTAATTTTTTGTAGATTCCTAATCATAATTAAACAGTTGCTTTATGTACATAAAGGAAAATATAACTTTGTTTTCATTTTTTTAACCGGCTTAAATCTTAACTACCTTAGGCTTGCCGGGATGTTTCAGAAAAAGAGAGCAATCTTCACTATCTAGAATTACATTATGATTTTCGGTTGGTCCTTCGACCTTGTATGGGCCATGACTTCGCGAATCGAATTCACTTTCGCGATTAGCGGGCTATCCTTTTGACCATAGTATTTCTTTGATCTTTCCTTTGCATCAATTAGGTTTTTTTTTTGCGATTTTTTGAAACTCGATTAATCGGACGATTAGGTCATGTTAGTTTTCCAGGCGGTCTTCAGGCGGAAACGAGGTGTGTACCCGTGCGGTTCTTCCGAAAACTAATTCTTAGTGAGTAAACTCCGTGGCTTCATGAACCGACGTGTTGTACGCAAACATGGCGAATGAGAGCAGTCTGTCCCAGTCGTCCTAATCGTTCGCGTAATGTTTTATATAATCTGTTAAAATTATATGGCTTCTCTCCAGGGATCCATTCATTTGAGGACGATACCCGGATGTCGTAAATTGTTTTACGTTGACAAGTTTTTCCATCTTCCGCATCATTTTACTCACAAAGGCTCCTTGTCGATCACTCAGGATGCACTTCGGGGCACCGTACTAAGAGAAGAGGTGAGTAGCAACGGCATGAGCGATGGTGGTAGCTTTAACATTTGGAATAGGTACCGCTATGCAATACTTGCTGAACTTGTCCTGCATAGTTAGTATATGCCGGTTCTCATTCGAGGTTGTAGGGAGTTTTTCCTACAGTGTCAAGTGACACTTTGTCAAATACGCCAAATGGTGTATCGGCAGTCACCATTGGCTCGTGTGTACGGGCTCGCATGAGTTTATTCTTCAGACAACTACGACAACGTTGGTAGATAAGGAAATGCACTAGCGCCGCGAGCGAGTCGTTAAGTGTAGCAGAGCATAGGTACAAGCGTCAAACGGTGTCTGTATTTGTACTCTCCTTGCAACGGTTCGTATTGTCGTCTTCTGTCACGTTTTTTTTGTATCTTACTCTAACTTATTGGCATGGCTGAAGGAATGTTCATGCTGGCTTACGTTTTAATAATGCTTACGTCGCGTATATTCTCCTGGAGAGTTGGTTTTAATTTTGAATAGGTTGAATACAAAATTTAATTACGTACCAGGACGGTTCGTAACAGGGGGGTTGTGGGAGGCGTTGGAGGAGAGAGGATTGGAGAGAGGCCTGATTAAGAGGGTAAGTGAGATATATGAAGAGACGAAAGATAGGGTAGAGAAGGGTAGTAGAGATGTGCAAGACCCGGACCGGACCGTCATTTTCGGGTTCGGATCCAGCAGTTTACATTAGCAGACCCGAACCAAGAATTTCGGTCCAGATCTCTCAAATACCCGAACCGGTATTTTTCGGATCGGGCCTCTAGTTGACCCGCCCGAAAATATTCGGTTTAGATCTGTGCGTGATATACCCGATCCAGTATTTTTTCGTTCGGGTCTCTAGCTGACCCGACCCGAAAAATACGATATCGGGGCGGATCTGTCCATCACTAATGATAATACTGCCCGAACTTGGTCAACCCTGGCGAAACTTTCGGATAGGAGTTCATTCCGAATTATTCCGAAATCCGGACGAAATTGAGAACTTTTTTCGGATTGGTTTAGATAGATCCGGATTGGTTCGGATACAGATTTCGGAATGATTCGGATTGTTTCCGAATGAATTCCTATTCGAAACCTTCGCCAGGAAAATTTAAGATTTCGGCGGCATGTGATGTCGAACTTCCAGCTGCGCATTAGACTTATGGGGCATTGGTGGTTGCGCACTAGAGTTCTATCGCACCTCCGGCTGCACAGTAGTCTTATGGGACATTGACGGTTGCGCACTACAGTTTTGTCGCATTTCGGGCTGCGCAGTAGACTCATGTGGCATTCTAGTTGCGCACTAGGCTTATATCGCACTTTCGGCTGCGTATTAGACTTTTGGGTCATTGGTGGTCACGCACTAGAGTTTTGTTGCATTTCCGGCTGCGTAGTAGTCTTTTGTGGCATACTTAGTTGCGTACTAGAGATATGTCGCACTTTCGGATGCGCAGTGAACTTACGTGACATATAAAGTTACGCACTAGAGTTATATCGAACTTCCGGCTGTGCAGTAGACTTTTGTAGGATTTATAGTTACGCACTAGAGTTACCTCGCACTTCTGGCTGCGCAGTAAACTGACGTCACATTGGTTGTTGCGCACTACATTTACGTCGCCCTTCAATTTTGCAGTACTTGTGTGGCGTTTATAGTTGCGCACTGAAATTACGTTGCACTTTTGGCTGCGCAGTAGACTTTTGTTGTCATTTGTGGTTGCGCACTAGAGTTATATCGCACTTTCGTCTAGTAAACTTACGTAGCTTTTCCGTTGCGCAATAGGGCTATGTTGTACTTACGGATGGACGGTAAGGTTCTCTGACATTGTTGGTTGCACTGTGATGTTATTTCATACTTACGGATGCGCTGTAGGCTTCTGTGCTATTTGCAGTTGCGTATTAGTTATGTTGAAGTTATTGCTGCGCAGTAAATTTGTATGTCAATTAGGGCTGTGCAGTAAATTGATATGTCAGTTAAAGCTGCACAGTAAAGTTACATAGCAGTTACGGATGTGCTGTAGCATTGCATTGCATGCAGTGTTTCGCAGTTGAATTTTATAACAGCTAATGCTGCGCACTATATGTATCTTGTATTTATTATAACTGCGCATTAGAGTTATGTAGCAGTGAAGGGCGTAAGTAAAGTTATATTATAGTTAAGGCTGCGCAGTAGATTAATATAACAGTTAAGGCTGCGCAGTGGCGTTACATATTAGTTAAGGCTACGCAGTAGAGTTATATAATAGTTAAGACTACGAAGTAGAGTTATATAACAATTATGGATGCACAGCATAGTTATATAAGAAGTAAGACTGCGCCTTTAAGTTTTTCTTACGCACCTATAATCCTCGCAAATTTTACTGCGTAGCCTTAAATACGGAATATCTCTAGTGCGCACCCGGAAGCACGATATAACTACTGCGCAGCCGTATGTGCCATAAAACTCTACTGGGCAACCATGAGACCCATATCAGTCTACTGCGCAACCGGAAAAGTGGCATTACTTTAGAGAAAAGCTATAAACGTTATAAAATTGTACTGTGTAACCATAAAACTCACAGATGTTTGCTGCGCAACTGTAAATGCGACATAACCACAATGCTCACCCGGAAGTACGACATAGCAATACTGCGCAGGCTTATGTACTATAAAATTGTAACGTGCAACCATACACCACATGGCAGTCTACTGCGTTGTACTGCGCTACCATAAACCTAATAAAAGTCTAATGAGCAGCTGGAAATGAGACATATATTTAGTACGCAGCCATAAATGGCATACAATTATACTGTGCAACCATAAACCATACATGACTACTGCGCACTCTTTATTTTCATTCAATTGTATTGCGCATTAAACACCCCGCCCCCCATACCAGTATACTGCGCGGCCGGAAATGCAATATGATTCAAGTGCGCAGCCGTACATTTGATACATTAATACTGTGCACCCATAAACTCTATGTAAGTCTAATTTGCAGCTGAAACCATAAACTATAAACCCAATAGCCGTCCAGTGCGCATCCATGAATGTCATACAATTCTACTGTGCAAGTATAAACCCCATATTAGTCTACTGCGCATTCTTCATTGTCATACAATTGCACTGTGCACTTATAACCCTCACAGATGTATACTGCGCAGCTGTAACGGTAGAGGTATGTAAAGTGGACACTTGGGTTGGCAAGGAATACACCTAATTAAACTGTTAGGCGAGAGACGGGGAGAACGAGTTTAGGGATTATAAAAGGGAGTCCGGCGTGTAAATATGATGATAAATTTTTGGAAGAAGGACATTCCTGCATTTTCTTTACAGTAGTGTGTAAAATTACATCGTGGCGCGCAGATCGAATAATTTCCATCGTGACACAACCCTTTCCTGGCCGCGGCGTATGTGTGCGCATGCACATTCGTTACTTCGTCTGACGCGCACTATTCTGTTCGCCTTACGTTCTCTGAATTATATCAAGGCTATTCTGTCAAACTTCTCCTCTGGCATATCCTCGTCGTGCTTTTGATTCCTTTCCACGCTGGACTTCCTTTTTCTTTCCCCACAAGCGCAGATAGGTGGTAATTGTGCGTAAAGGCCAAGTGGCCGCTCCGCTCCATAACATGGCGTCTCCTGAGGATACAACTTCTCAAAGGGAAATTCAAGGCTCAAACCTCGTAGACGGAACCATGGATACGGAAAACGGATTGGACGTCAACTTGGTAAACTGTTGTCTGCTAAATTTCAATAATGAACTTCAAACCTCAAAAGATTTTTAACCCCTCAAAATGCGTTTCCGATCCTAACCTTAAAATAAGAAAGGGGCGTAACTCCGTCTCACCTCACAAACTACATCTGTCAGGATCAAAATAAGATCCCACACGTTAATGACTCTGACTCGTTCAATTCTTTTGACAAGCTTCTAAATAATCACTACTCTATCCACAACAAGGGCATGCTACGATGCGAAGTGCGTGAATAAAATTGCCGTGAATAATAAAACTCTAGCGAAATCCAATTCAATTGCTTCTATCCCCAATCACCGGGTTGCTCGGGAAGGTATCATCAGAGATGTCCCTTTAGAAATCACTACGGATGATATAGTTAGATTCTTAGTTACCAGTTCGAAATGTAATGTCTTCAGTGCTCACCGATTTATTTCCAAAAATGAGAAAGGAGAACTTGCTGATACTACACTCGTCCAGATCAGATTTGAAGGCCAAGAAATCCTGGCTTTCTTGAACATTTTCAAGCTTAGGATAAGGTTCAACCCTACATCTCTGAACCAAAAATTTGCTTCGAATGTAGCAGGTTTGGTCATGCAACCAAACAGTGCAAAAACTCCTACGTCCTTTATCTGTAAAGGTCCGCATCTAGCCACAGACAAAAAATGCTCAAATTACCTGGATCACATCTCAATAAGGAAAATGTCTGCATTCAGGAATCTTTCAATTCAAAACTAATTAAACGCGGTAATCAAGTCCTCAATATTTTAAAGTGTTTTTAAGTGGTACATGGTGGGGTTCTCACCCCCAGACGCTCCAAATCTTATTTCGATCATTGGGGAGGAGCTCGTTTGAATATGGTCGTCATGCCTTATCAATTTCTAGAGATGACAAATTTTTCAAAAAATTAAACAAACTACATAAGAAATTTCTACGAGTTATCTTGGGATATCGCATTTACACACCCATCATTGTTATACACGCGGGATTAAAAGAACTTATTATTCGACCTAGATTTCAACTACTTTCGGACAAGTTCCTAATCAGATCTTTTCTCACTGTTGACCACAAGGTCCATTCCATTCTTGAAAAGTTGTACTTAATAACCAAGAATAACGTAACCCTGTATAATTTGGACAAGAATTTCTTTTCACTAAAGTCTTATTATAAACTTAAGGGGCTTACGGATAGAGTTCTCAACTCAGCCATCCCATACATTGCCTCACTCCCCATTCTTCCAGATTCTTTCTACCCTTAACCCTTTCAGGGGCACATTTTTCTGTTAAACTAATTCTTGCTATTAATGGTTTTTTAGGGGTTTTCGTGGTCGCTGAACACTATTCTGGCGTCAGAATTGGAAAATAAAAAATGGGGAATCCAAGATGGCGACTATGTGACTCTAATGCAGTCTGTATTGAAGCCGCTTTCTTGAATTTTGCAGTTCTGGCATCAGATTTCTAATCAGCGACTTCAAAAACCCACATACACTAAGTTACATAGCAATTGCCAAAAATGGTGAATTTGCACTAATATAACCGCCATTTTGAATTCGCCATTTTGAATCTGCCATTTTGAATTTTGTAATTTTGACTTTATATTCTCAATCAGTGGCCCAAAAAACATTTTTTTTAGGATTTGATAATCTATCACAAATTCTGAAGAAATATATCTTTCTGTTCTAGGTGTTATCTAACTGGAAAAAATTAGTCACAGCTTTAGGACTAGTGCTTTATAAACAGCCGATTTTATTCGAAAAAAGTGATTTTTTATCATTTCAATTATTTATAACAAATTACTTGTGTACTAAACAAGGTGAAATGTATCAGTAATGCTTGAAAAACTGCGAAAAAACATTTGGGACGTATACTTCCCACTGTCCCTGATTCAAAAAGTGTTTTGGAAGCTGGACAATATTCTATTCACCACTAAATGTATCGGCCTTGAAATAGTCCTGTTGTGGATCCCTGGCCATAGAGGCATTCCAGGCAACGAAAACGTTGACAACCTTGCTAAGATTGCCACAATAAATAGTATTTTTCAAAATAATAAAGGTTTGGCGGAAGTCTGCACATTCTGGACAGATCGGCTTATATTATTTCAAAAACTTTTTCAATCCAAACGAGGTTGACACACCTTGGTTTCACAAATCCAAACTAGACAGAAGAACAATTATTAGTGTATCTGGACTGCGCGCTAACCACTATAATCTGGCTGCAAACTTGGCAAGGAAAACTTGATTAAGTAAGACCAGTGCGCGTCCCTACTGGAAATCTAGATTACTTTGAGATAATTTCTAGATTCAGCTCCTCTAGCAAAAGTCTAGGACAATTTTATGGCGGTCGCCTTGTCTAGGGTTTGTCTAGAGTTCATCTAGTTGTGTCTAGTAAGTTTTACCTGCGACCCTTTTGAGTCTAGAATTCGTCTAGTATCATCTAGAAAGGGGTCACTTCTAGGTGATGTGCTCTTAGACAATCTTATCTAGAAATCGTCTAGATTTACGGTAGGATTTTTATGGCTTTTCTGATGGGGACGTCAATCATGTTTTATGGGCTGGCCCCAATTATACAGAATCCATTTTTTTGAAATTAACGATTTACTGATCTGAGAATTTTTTGGTCTAAGAAGCTTTAAGATTTCTACTTACCACTTTGCCGTCCACAATTTCGTTCTCAACATATCATTTTAAAGGAAGGTGCCAATGTCATGGGATTCTGAGCCCACAACGTCCAGATCTGAAAAGTGTATAAAGTTGTTGTACTTGGTCCAGAAAACAAAAAAGTCTATGGGTATAACCCCCAAAATTGAGCCGTTTCTAAGATATTGGTTTTCAAAATCGCAAAGTTCATATATTGTGAATACTGTGCTTTCATATTAGCAGGGCATAAAGCAGGTTTAATCTCTATTATTATTCGTTTGTTACACGATAAATAAGCAATACTGTCATCGAATATTTACATTTATTAAGAAGCGTTATAGTAAGTTGTAACCCGCCAACGTACTGACAATTTTTAAGAGATAATTAAACTTTTCTTTTACGCCACGTGATATTATCGACGAATAATTATCGCACATCAAACTTCGCTCCTGCCGCGAATTCGGCCAATCAGAGCGTGGTACCGATACCAGGTTCTGATTATCTTCGCTCACGCCAGGCTGGTAGCCAAATAAGATCTGCCCCCACCCTAGCGGACCTCGCTACCACGGATGCCGCGCGGGTTGGCTCCCGCGCGTCACATCAGTGACCACGGGCAAGCCATCCCCCACCACGTCCTACCCGACTGGCACGCGCTGCCCAGCGGGTCGCGCATAAATATCGGTGCTGCCGCACCAGAGGATTATTCACCAACCGGCAGCCTTAGATGACGCTTCGACGCTCAACGGAAAATTCAGCAAGCAACCAACATTCACCGACTGGAGAATAGTCGCCAACATATCTACGTGGGATACCGACCCACCTGGGACGTGAAATGTCCATGGTGTAGAGTAGTACCGCTGTCTCACTTAACAAGAAAGCAAACTGCAGCAGCCTTCGACAAGCAGCCCTTCTGAGCCGAGCCAAGATGGCTCGAGCCTCTAAACGGCTAGGTGGCCGCTTCGGCTGTGCAGCAATCCGGACACACTCACAGGAGACCTTCAGAGTTGCCGCCTAGCGGGGACCTAGACCCAAACAACGGACAACGCACTCACCGGGGACCTCCAGAGTTGCCGCCTAGCGGGGATTTAGGTCCACGCCACCTACACTACTCATTCGTTGTAGGGGACCTCCAGAGTTGCAGCATAGCGGGGACGTAGACTCAACCAACGGGCACTACACTTACAGGGGATCTTCGGCGTTGCCGCCGATCTAGACCCGATCAACAGAAAACGAACTCAACGAGGACCTCCAGAGTAGCCGCCTAGCGGGGACCTAAACCGCACAAAGGAAACCACACTCACAGGGGACCTCCAGAGTTGCCGCCTAGCGGGGACCTAGCCTCACAGTACCTGCACTACTTATACGTTGTAGGGGACCTTCGGTGTTGCCGCCTAGCGGGGACCTGGACTTAACCAACGGACACACATCGCATATATTATTTTGTTTCTGATTAAACAATCATCCCTCTTTAGGGCCACCAATATTTTTTACGTGGAATAATTCTTTGTGTTCGGTAATAAGAGCTTGTAACATTATCGAATATTCTCTTAACCGGAGGTCGATTTTGTATTTACAATATTCACAATTTAATTAAGTAGTTCGCTGTTTTGATTGAAAGATCTTAATTTTACTAAAAATTATACTAATTTTTATTATTGGCAATGTTGCATTTCAAACTCATCTCAATGATATTTATCTTCATCGAGACATTCGTTCAATTTGCGTTTACTTTTTCCTGTCCAGTAAATTGCAACCAACGATATGAGTTGATTCCAATACTGATAGGATATTAAAACTAGCCCTAACCATTTGATAACTAAATTTGTAAATTAAATTAAGAGCAATTTAGTAAGAATAATTCTTACAATAAAAATTTACATAAAAATTTAAATCATTCTTGACGATTCAAGTAAAAGACTGTGGATCCACTCAAGGGAGAGATGATTGCGTATTATTCTGATTTGAATTTAATTTTGGAAAAAGATGAGTTTGTTATAACTTGGATTCTCCATCCTTTCTTATTTTTAGTTATTCAGATACCAAAACTTTCTTTGCACACCGAGGTCTTTATTGGTAGATAAAGTGCAGTGTCGTTACAAATTCCATTCTGGCTCTATTATTATTGAAAAATTTAAACAAAAAAAAACCGCCCATTCAAATTTCCGTAGCTGATGCAACCATGCACAACGAGGTTTCTTTATCGTTAGATAAAGTGCAAAGTCGTTACAATAAATGTTGCACGCACTACTTTTTCATTTATTTAATTCCCCACACTAAAATGCAAACATGCACAACGAGGTATCTTTATCGTTAGATAAAGTGCAAAGTCGTTACAATCATTACATATAAAAAGAATAATAATAAATGTAAAACCCAAAAACTCACGTCTAATTATTCGAATTCTAACGAATTCGGATAATTTAGTGGACGGAAGTTTGATTGTAGTTGTATCAGGAGAATCCTTTGAGAGTGGCGTCCCTAGACTGACGCTTGTTCCAATTCAAATTTCAAACTCCATTGACAAGTAGATCATGGAGACCAAGAAAGGCTTCTTCCTCGCAGAGGGTCGAGTAGGAAGTCCCGTGGTACCGATTTATAAAGTGCATTGGTCCCACGCTATCCCCACTTATTAGCCAATGGCGCGCGCAATCGATCGTATGATCGAATGATTTCGTGAATCATCCCTTCGTTCCACCTGCTTTTCCACTTTTGAGTCAGGGGCGTATCAATATAAATATTCGCCCGTAGCTTTATGATTTAATTCTTAATATGAAAATAGAACGGACCGTCTCAAGCTGCTGGACCTTGAACCATTCCTCTGTTTCCCCCTTTTCCCTTCCTTTCGCCAAAGATGTATGCCCCACCTCCTCTTTCTGAACGCGATTCCCATTGAAGGATAACTAGCTTTCGCCGCAAATCGGTGGACTACAAATTATAGATGCTTTAGTTAACAACTCATATTTTTTATTATTCGTCTTCATCAGAATAATCTTGCAAAACTGGTACCAGCGATAGATTTTCAGCCGGTGGTTTTATTATTTCTTGATATTGTGCAGGGGCTTGTGCGATAGAGCCTGTGGGTGGGTTATAACCATTTTTCCTCTTTACCTCTGAAACCGCTGAAATAACAGCAAAACTAAGATTTGGAATCAGCGTACCAGAAAACATGTGGTAATACGCTTCTCTAAGATGACACATTGGGCCCAAAATTGGCGCTTTCCTTTCGCCCCATTTCTTCAATGCACAAGAAGCCACATTTGACCAGTGGTGTCAGAACGCGGATATCTCTGGTATATATCTCTGGTTCCTGTGTATTTTTATGTTGACATATAATGTTGCATAACCGAAAAATACACAGGAATCAGTACTGTGCATGCCAGAGATATCCCCATTCTGACACCACTGCCTTGTACTCTCATAACCAACTAACTCGCTTAATAAACCTCTATTCCTATTGGTTACTCCTTGCTACTCCATCTACCTCATAGCCTTGGCCAAATAGGTCCCGCATTAACGGAGGACCATTTCGCTGGCCCAACCACCCACGCAAATTCATCTTTTTTTGGGCCAAATATTTAGTGCAGAATTTTTTCAAATTTGTACAACCAAAATTAGAATTTGTGCAACACTGGAAGTACCTGATAAGTCAAAAAAACACTGCCCGGGCCAGCGAAACATTTCGCTGACCCCGACATTATCCAAAATCAACTTTATAGAG
>CAKNWW010298784.1:0-12851 GCA_932074435.1 Andricus kollari | reverse complement strand
CCTTTCGACCTTTTTGAATTTTGAACTTTAGCCCTTAAACTAATAATTTTGAAATGTGGTAGCCGCTGGGCCGGGAAATAAGCAGGATCTTTTTTAATCCGGAAAACTGGAAAGGACCGTGAATTTAGGGGTTAAACAAATTTAAACGTCCGATTGAAACTTTATAAACGTTTTTCAATATTAAAATAATTTAAAATGAATAAACTCATTATTAAACTTTTCATTCAATTTCAAATTACACATGTTCGAATGTCGTTTCAGTTTTAAAAATTCCATTTTAACCTATTGCGATTACAAATTTTAATGCAAATGTCGGTTAGACCTAGTTTGCAGAGAAATTGTAGGAAAAAGCAGAGCTTCCCTGCATTCGTCTGCAAATGTTTCTCTCTACATGGTACTTTTTCCTGCAAATCTCCGTCACACCTTATTTACAGAGAATTTTCAGAATAAAGCAGACTTTGTCTGCTTCTTTCTGCAAGCAGTTCCTCCCGATAAATTTCTTCTAATTTCTTTTCCTGCAAATCTCGGTAAGAACTAGTTTGAAGAGAAATTGTAGGAAAAAGCAGAGCTTCCCTGCATTCGTCTGCAAATTTTTCTCTCTACATGGTACTTTTTCCTGCAAATCTCCGTCACACCGCAAACTGCACTAATTTGCAGAGAACTTGCAGAAGATAGACAGAGAAATGCCGAGATTCTCTGAATTTCGCTGCAAACAATTTTTCTCTGCATACTAATTTTCACGCAAATATCCGTGAGACCAAATTAGCAGAGAAATTGGGGAGTTTTGCAGATTAAAGAAGGAAGATTTATTCGCATTTATCTGCAAACGTGATTGCAGAAAGGCCGCGGAAAAAATACAGGAAGATTTTTCCACCAGGGAATATTTGATTTTCTGGAATATCATCAATATTATGCATAGCATTATACATATTAAGATTATTATAAATTCAATATAAATTTATTATAATTTTACTATAACTTTTCTATGTAATTCAATTGAAAGAAAATGTTTTTAAAAATTCGTTAAAAAAATTGTTCTCAAGAATACAGTTCTTGTATTAAGATTTCGATCACCTTCAAAAATTATTGTTCACTATCTTAAATATGTAATAGTGTACCGTTAATTATTGCTTGAGCATTTGTGCAATTGTGTATTGTAATTTCCTAAATCTTTTATTCAAAAATGATTATTTTCTGAATTCACCACTGTAATTTTTGTTCAAGTCCAAACCGTGATTCTATTTAGAAACTAGCTAAAATATGGACAATCTTTATATATTCAAATTCGTAACGCACTCCTAGATAGCGCCAAGAATGGGACTAGACAGAAGAAAGGTTTGAATCAAACAGGTAGCAAAACTAGACAGCACCAGTGTAGCGCCAGGCTAGTATTGCGTGAATAGACAGGCTTGAGAAAAACTGTACTGGCTTTAGCATGATTCAAGACTGCCACGAAATTTTTCCACACTGGTCTCCGCAGTTATGTTTCGCTTGCCGACAGCCCTTATCCATAAGAAACTACTGCTTTGCTGATACCTGCAATAAGTACGACTAATTTTATTGTTCTAGCAGGATTACAGTTTGAGAGATGGATCCACTTTATTGTCGATGCCTGCACTTGCTAAATTAGATTTATTGTCAGAGCAATATAATTAAATCATTAAATCTTGTCATTAGACTTTCCTAGAATGTAATTTGAGAAACTTTAGAATTCTTATTTTTGTCAATAAGTATATAAAACGTTCTTGTTAAGCTGTCGCGCCTTGCCCCTTGCATTATAATGTACTCATTTCGTTCAGATTTTAGACTCAACTACCCTGCTGGAAGTTTCGGAACCATTCAGAATGAAAATGATTTCGTCTGAGTCCGTCTGATTCCGAGCAATTGAATCCGTTTCATTCCGTGTGAATGCGAGATCTGCTTCCGAACCATTCCGAATCCAGTTCGCTTGAGTCCGCGAAGAATGCTATAAATGCAATCCGAACCAGTCCGTTTCATTCCGAATTTCATTCTAAATGAGTCCGACTGACTCCACAGGAGCTTATGTATAATTTCATTCCGAATCAAACCGCGTGAATCCGAACTTTTGAGAGGAGTTCATTCCGAATGACTCGGAACTACTCCGTAGGAGTTTCCGTAAAATTTTAGTCTGAATCAATCCGCATGATTCCGAATTTTGTTACAAAATTCATTCCGATTGAATCCGCACGATCCTGAAATTCTCACACACACACACACACACACACAGAGAGAGAGAGATTAATATAAAAAGAAAAATGTAAAGAATGAGTATTAAAGAAAAATGACGAATATACACTGAAAAAAAATTTACTTGATTCAAGGAAATGTGTTTGTTTGGTTTTTTTCCTTTCTATCCAAGCAATAGTTTACTTCAGTTAAGTTAATATTGTTTAGATGCAAAAGATTAACCCATCCATTCAAGAAAATGATTTTTCTGATGATATTTCTTCAATATAAGTAAATATTTCTTCGCATTAAAAGTGAAAAATATTAAGCTAAAGAAATTATTTCCTACACGGTAGGGACCTAGGTTTATTGAATATGTTTTAGGCGCCTAAAGAGCTCCTTCTTTAGTTCAATGAAATCGATTTTTTGAAAGGGATAAATATGTTTTAAAATTAAATAATTCATAATCGTTGGAGCAATTAATTAAGTTTTTTTGAGCCAAACAACTATTCACTCAAGATAAATGAATTTTCATTCAAATGAAGAAATATTTATTCCATGATAAGAAATGTCAAAATCATAACAATAAAACAATTATATAAATTAAAAAAATATTCTTTCACCATAAATCGATATTCGTTCAATTAAACAAAAAATTATTAGACACTATAAGTTAGCCAACGGCCATACCACGCTGGAAGCACCAGTTCCCGGTTAGATCACTGAAGTTAAGCAGTGTTGGGCGCGGTTAGTGCTTGGATGGGTGACCGTCTGATACTACTGCATTGCTGTTGGCGGTCGTGGGTGTGGTGAGCCCACACTTGTAGTTATCTACTACAAGAAACTATCCACCTAAAAAACACTACCCGAATCGGGTAGTGTCACGCTTACCCCTAGCCTAGAGGCTCGCCGAAAGGGAAATAGCTTAATGATATACATAAGTTGATACAATTCTTGCAACGAAATAATGACTTAAATTGAAGAAATATTTATTCAAGATAAATGAATATGCATTCAGATAAATAAATATTTATAGTATTCTAACAATTATCATACTCAACTTAAAATATTCTTCTAATACGAAAGTATATTCATTAAATTGAAAAAATATGCATTGCATGCTAGAAGTCGACATAATCATTGCAATGCAATAATTATATTTAATAAAAAAATGTTTTAAAAAATAAACCTTTGATTCATTTGAATGAAAGAAATCTCATTAAAATTCAAACATTTTTCAAATGATCGTTTAAAATCAATCATATTTTAAATTAGAGGTTGCATTTTTTAAATTTAAAGTCGTTTGCAGTCAATAATGGTTCAGTTGTTATTTAAAAATTAAAATTAAAAAACTTCACTTGCAATTTCAAAATTTAACAAAATTAAACAATTAAACTTCTTAAATTGAAAGATTCAATTTTGCACTCTGAAATTTTGCCGATTCAAGACTTTCTGTTTGAAACAATTCACTTTCAAATTGTATAGTTTTGAATATTTGATTCATAATTGCTTAGTTTAAATAAACTAAGGAAATAAAAATAAACTAGGGAAAATTCCACAAAATGTGTGGAAATTAGCGCCAACACGATTTTGGGGAAAATTCCCCAAGAAATTTTTTACAGTGTATTTAGATTAAAAATGCCCCATAATTTTTAATGTGACTCAATCGGGACCTGATAGGGTAACGACTTGGCACTGACCCGGCACACCGATCGGGCTAACAATCTCGGCCCAGACTGGTCCGTGCGTTCCATCACGGGTCTGATTCGACCTGGCTTCCCGATCTGGGCCCCATTTGGCCAGATCGGGCCCCGACCGGGGCCACGGCAAAATTTCTGCGAGGGATATGGGTTAAAAATGGTATATTTAAAACTGAGACAATATTTGAACGTTTAAAATTTGAAATTGAATAAAAGAGTTTAGTTAAGAGTCTATTCATTTTAAATTATTTTACAATCTAAAAAAGTTTTTTCCAAACTTTACTTTTTATTCAGGTTTGTATCTATTTTAGTGATTGTTGTATTATTTTTAATGAACGCATATATGGTAGAATTTTTACCCATCATACATTTTTTTTTATTTTCTTATAATGTTTGTATGTATTGTTTTGAGTCATCATTTTTTTGAAAAGCGAATATTTCATATTGAATTTTTTTTTTACAAATTCAAGAATTATTCATTTAATTTTCATAATAAAACTACGAAACTGCTATAGAAGTCAACTACACATTTCTATGTGTGAAAGAAATATTTTTTGATTTTATCAAACATTTCTTTCATAAATCGCATTTTTCTTTCAAACACTGAAAAAGACCATTTCTGGAACCAAAAATCCTATTTCTTAGCATCAAGAAAATATTCTTTAACAGTAGTAATTTTTATTTAAACCAGATATATATATTTTGTTGATACAAAGAAATGAATTCTTTGGCTATATTTTATTGATTCAAATAAATATTTCTTACATTCAAAAAAATTATTTTCTTGATTCAAAAGGTCTAGATTCATTGAAATCTGATTCTTCGCTCAAAGAAATATTTATTTGATTCAATGAATTCGATTCTTGGAATTGATTCGGACGCATTTGAATCAATTGATTTTGCATACTTAAATCAAGTCTATAGGTTTATTAAAATCAAAGAAATAATGGTTTAATTCAAAATAATATTGATTACATTAATAATATATTTATTTGTTACAAAGAGTTCATGCATCTATACCAATGAAGTGAATTTATTTAGATGAACAAGATATGGTTAGATTGCAGAATAGGGGCGTCAACCCTATTTTGGTTGGAAACAATTTTTTTTCGGCAACAAACTATTAGAATCTTTAATTGAACGATAAATGAAGCGATTTGACAAGGTAAAATTTTAAAATTATTGTTACTTTTGTTACTATGATGTCTCAAATCTGGGTCTGTCACGATATCGGAATGATCATATTATGATCGAGATTATTAACATTATTTTTGTCACCAGTCCAAAGAGTGCCTTCTCGCCCCCACGAGACGTTGGAAAGGGGTAGAGATTTTACCAACATTATTTTTGTGACTATAGTCAAAGGGGTTTTAATTAATTATTTACAGTGTTTCTGGCCATATGGATGTTTAATAGCACCTAAACAGTGGATTAAATATGATCATTCTGATATCGTGACAGACCCATATTTGAGACATCGTAATAACAAAAGTAAAAATAATTTTAAACTTTTGCCTCGTCAAATCGTTTCATTTATCCTTCAATTAACGTTTCTAATAGTTTGTTTGCCGACAAAAAATTTCCTGCAAAAGCAGAGCTGACGCCCCTATTCTGCAATTGCACCCAAGATATTGTGTTAACATAAATATTTATTTCTTCAGTTCAAGGAAATATTTCATTTGCTTACTAGAATTAAATTATTCATAACAAATAAACAGTTATTCCAACAAAGTAATTTTTGTTTTAATCAAATATTTAATAATTTGGCGTAATATGTTTCAGTTTAATACTTCTTAAGATTAAAGAAATATGTTGTTAAATTCCATATCCATGTATTCGATTTGAAGAAATATTTCTTTGCCATTTATGGTGAGGGTTAAATACGGCTTTCCACCTTAGAATTTCCATGTTGCGACAGCGTCATGTTCACAGCCGAGGACTTTACACTCGACGGACCCAAGTTCGATTCCTGCTGGAGGTGGATTTTTCATCGAATTTTTCTGCTTCAGGTCATCAAAATTTTAAATGATGTGAATTGTTTAAATTAAATATGTGTAATAATAACAATGTTAATTGTAATAAGGCTGAAAGAATCCATTTGTTCATTCAGGAAATTATATACTACAGTTGAAGTACGAATTACCTCATTGCACTCGCACATGGTTTAGGCCAAAGAAATATTTTTTTGAATCAGTGGGATATTTTTTTGTTTCAAATACTCAAAAATTTGATGTGGAGAAATAGTTTTTTGAGCCTATAAAATATTTGCTTGACTTAAAAATATATTTCTTTCCATCAATTCACATGTATGTATATTTTTGTCGTCAATGAATATTTCTTTGATTCAAAGAAATATTTTCCTCCAACCAAGAGGTCGTATTTTTGAATCAAACAATGTTAGCTTAATCCTATTAACATTTGTCTGGCTTTTTTCAGTGAAGGAATTCCAATTTCTTTTAATCAATAATACCGTTCTTACACTCGAATACTGTTTAACAGAATCTGCTAAATATTTCTTTGAAATATTAGATCGTTAATTCGAACCAAAACTATTTCTATTCTCGTCAACTGTCATTTCTTTGGTGCCAAGAAATATTTACTAAAGTTTACAGTACGATTCTTTGAAACAAGAAATCAAATCTTTCAATTCAAAAAACATTTATTTTATCCGATTTTCATTACTTTCGATTGAGAAAATATTTCTTAGAATTTAAGTTATATTCGATCATATCGAATGACTGATTTTTAAATCCAAATTTATAATTTCATTCACTTGAAGACATCGTCCATTCGCTCAAATCATATTTCACCGGCTGAAGAAATTATTTATTTGCTTCAATAAGAACACTTAGTTTTCTCTCAAACCACTCTATTCAAAATAAAATAGGAATTGTTAAAAATGTAATTGATATAGCTCTTAAATTATCACATCCAGCTTTGCATGAAAAAAATATTGAAATTTGTAAAAAAATTCTTTTTCAAAATCATTACCCTTTTGATTTTATTGAAAAACATTCGCAGAACAGAATAAATCACATTAAAAATAAAAAAAATTATCAAAATAAAGTAGACAGATCAGATTATAATACATTTAATACTGTTGTTCTCCCATATTTTGGCAAAATTTCTAAGATCTTGAAGTCAATGTTGGGAAAATTGGGTTTACATACTATTTATAGAGTTCCTTTTAAGAACAATATGATTGTTAAATTGGGAAAAGATAAATATGAAACACTAGACAAAAAAGGTGTAATTTATAAAATTAATTGTAAAGATTGCAATGCAGTTTATTTAGGGCAGACAAAAAGGTCACTTAGGCTTAGGAAAAATAAACATGAAAGTAATTTTCACAGAAGTCCCAGATATCATTCAGTCCTTTCTAAGCATAAAATTACACATGGTCATGACTTTAATTGGAATGATATTAAAATTCTTTATCATGAGAAGAATCAGAAAAAGAGAGAATTCTTGGAGATGTTATTTATAAAGAGAGAGGGAAACAAAGCTATTAATTTAAAAAGGGACCTCTCAAGATATAACAAAGTATGGGATGAATTAATTAATTGGTTATAGTAATTTTCTTTGACTAGATAACAGAAAGATTTCTTCTTCTTTATAGAACAATCAATTTCTCAATAAACATATTCGATGACATTGAAATTAATCAAACAGTGTATTAATACTGTTTTATATATTTTCTTTACAGGTTTACTCAATTTTTATACCTTCCCTCGCAGAAATCGCCATATATGTTCCCTATTACCCATCTGGCCCCGATCGGGTTGGCATGATCTGGCCCGGGTAGGGCTAATTTCAAGGCCCAGAGTCGTTCCATACCGGGATGCCCGTTTTGCAGCGCCACCTAGTAGATGTTAAGGAAGACGCTGAATTTTGTATCAGAGTGATAATACCTACAATTTTTGGGGAAATTTCTCGAAACTTATTGTAATTTATACTAAAGTTTGGAAATATTCCCTACAATTTGGGGAATTGAATGATTCCTGCTGAATGTAGGGAATCAATGTCCCGGAAGTTAGATTCGCAAATTGATTTAAAAAAAAATTAAAGTTGTGTTAAATTGTGCTAGACTTGTGCTGATTTGTGCCGTAAACAGTATTTTGAAAAATAAAAAATTACGGGCAAAATTTTTGAAAAAAGTTTTTTTTGTTAGACCCGCAACTTCTTGCTAGAGCAAAAAGAAAGGTTCTGCTAGGGGGCTCGAAGTATACACAATTTTGTGTAGGAAAGAAACATTTCAAAAACCTAACTGTTACCGAAAAAAAAAACAAAAAAATTGTATTATTTTTGAAAATTTCGAAAAGATAAAACATGTGCTGTGTTGTGCTCGACAAATGCAGTCTTTATTCCCTCTGACAAAATCACGTGCAATAAACTTTCTAAGTCTTTTATTTTCTTTGAATCTTACGTTTTGAGTTTTTAATATGAGAACTGCTGATCTCATGTGATTTTGTCACCGGGAATAAAGACTGCATTTTTCGAGCACAACCCAGCACAAATTTTATTTTTTCGAAATTTGACTATTTTTGGATCTTTTATGTTTTTTGAGTTTTACGTTCTGAGTTTTTAAGGGTGAACTTCCGAAAAGGGTGGACCTCCGATTTTCTGCGGGCTCCATATACTTATGTATTTTGACGCGCTGTTTACGAATATGATAGTAAAAATTGGCGCAAATTTGATTTCCATGGTGAAAACCATTTTAAAAAACCATAAAAATCATGGTTTTTTGCACTTATCTCAGTAATTATTCAAAATTCAAAAAAATGTTTCCAATAAAAGTTGTAGATCTCCTCAAAATACACATTTTATGTTCCGAGCATTTTTTCATACGAGTGATAATTTCTGAGAAACTCAGTAGTAAATCGATTTTCATGTTAAAAATTAATAAAATACATAAGTATATACATCCATTAAGGTCGTACCCCTACCCCTTTTCCACTACCGCGTAAGGGTGGGAAGGCACCCCTGTGACTGTTTACAAAAGTAATGTAAGGTCGTACCCCTACCCCTTTTCCAACGCCGCGTGGGGGGCGGGATGGCACCCCTATCCAATTTACGCCAATTTTTACTATCATATTCGTAATCAGCGCGTCAAAATACATAAGAATACGGAGCCCGAAGAAAATCAGAGCTTCACCCTTTTCGAAAGTTTATCCGTTTTTAATATGAGAACTGTAGATCTCACGTGATTTTGTCAGAAGAAATAAAGACTGCATTTGTCGAGCATAACCCATCACAAGTTTTATTTTTTCGAAATTTTCAAAAATAAAAAAATTTTTTTTTTTTTGTAACAGTTAGGTTTTTGACATTTTTATTTCCTGCACAAAATTGTGTATACTTCGAGCCGCCTAGCACAACCTTTTTTTTTGGTCTAGCAAGAAGTTGCGGAAATTTTTGATTTTTCAAAAAACCGTCCACGGCACAAATCAGCACAAGAATAGTACAATTTAGCACAACTTTCATTCTTTTGAAAAATGAGTTTGCGGATCTAACTTCCGGGACATAGGGAATCGGTCCAAAAATAATTTTGGATTTCCACGTAGATTAGGGAAATTTTCAAATAACTCTTAAATTATTATCGTATGTTCAGGAAGATATTTTGCTCTAAAATATTTGACAAACTAACACAATATTTTGAATGATTTTGCACATTTTTTTGGAAAAAATATTTATTAACGTTATAGTTATCTCAAAGATTTCTTTCCGTCGTTTTTATAGAAGATTATAGATTATAGAGATTATATTGACCCTCGATGGAAATAATTGTTTGTAATGTTGGATGTTACTTTTGGCTTTAGGGTCAGAGTAAATAATTCAGCCAATTTTTAATTGAACCATACGTTTCGGCGCACAATGGTGGCCCTCATCAGTGGTTAATTTTTATTCTTGTGAAAATTCCAATGCGTATGCATTCTGACAGACTGAAATTATAATCAAAATCTACACAAAAGGTTTTTGATTTATCAGTTAAGTGTAGTATACTATGCACCACGATACGGTTTCTTGCCGCTCTGAGCTGGCAGTTCATGAGAACTTCATCAGGGCGCTACGTGTCGCCTCTCTCGAAACAGAAATGACGCGTCGAGTGTTCAAGAAAGCAGTCGACGCGATGCAAAGCATACTTATATGGCGCAGAGGCAACCGTGATCAAGAACATGATGATCAACAAGGCGGTTCCTTCATTGATTTTTTTATTAGTGTTGCACAATTTTTGGGGAATTTCGCCCACATAAATTTCGGGATATTTCCGAGATTTAAAATTATTACATAATAACAAAAGGAGTTATTTCCCATCAAATTATTTGGGAATTTTCCCTAATAAACTTTGGGAAAAATTCCACAAAATGTGTGGAAATTAACGTCAACACAATTTTGGGGAAAATTCCCCAAGAAATTTTGTATAGTGTATTATTTAAATTAAAAATGCCCCATAATTTTTAATATAACTCAATCGGGACCTAATAGGGTAACGACTTGGCACTGACCCAGCACACCGATCGGGCTAACAAGTTCGGTCCAGACTGGTCCGTGCGTTTCATCACGGGTCTTATCCGACCTAGCTTCCCGATCTGGGCCCCATTTGACCAGATCGGGCCCCGGTCGGGGCCACGGCAAAATTTCTGCGAGGGTTTAGTTATTCCTTGTAAATAATCCCCGATGAGGAAGTTTAAAATGACTTCGAAACATGTTGGACCCCTCGTAGTATAAAAAGGACGGAAAAAGGAAAAAGTGAGAGGTTGGTTTTTGGTCGATTTTTTCCCTCTTTTTTCATGATGTTATTCTTGTCTCTAATGAGCCGAAATGTGACATTTTTGGAACTTTATTTTTTTATAGTGAATCAATTTTTGCTTATTTTGCAATAAATTTTTTAATGTTTGCTTAGTTTGCGAAAGTTATTCATGGAAAAATGGATTTCGTTTCAATCTTAATTTAAATAATTTAAATAGAGACACTAAACTCATGATTCTATCCAATCTGTAGGGTTTGCTTATGAATATTTTTTGAGATTTCATTTAAATTGAGTTTACACATTTTAACTCAATTTTCATGAAAGAAGTCTTCTCTTTCAGTAAATTTTTGTAAAAAGAATGTCTGAATTTTTAGAAATTTATTTAGAAATACTGTTGAATAGGTTGGATTTTTTTCTTTTCCTAAATGGAAAATTTAATTATCTGAATGGATCGGTTTTTTGGATTGCCCCAAAAAAATTAATTTCTTTTTTTTCTTACAATTAAACAATTTCTTTGGATTGAAGAAATACATGATTGGACGTATTCAGTACGACCATTTCTTTGAATCAAAGACATTTTCTTTGATTCAAACATTTTTTTTTTTCAGTGTTTATATAGTATATGTGTATGTATGCATGTATGTAGCTTGTGATCAAAAAGTACCCGGAATTTCCCATTTAAACAAACCGCGCTTGGGATATTGTCAACACATTTTTTTTCTAGGTGGGTACATCTGTTATCTGGCGCTCAAACATCTGTTTGAGCGCCATCTGTCGGGAGTTTGTGCTTGATAGCTTTATAAACAAGTCATCGTTTGTTGTGTTCTGCGAATTGCACAATGTGTTTGTGTTTCTAACAATATATCATGTGCAAAAGCGTTGAAAATGTTAACAGTAGCCTACGGGGACTTGACGATGTCGAAAACATAAGCGTACGAGTGGTAAAAAGAGTTTAAAGTGGGCCGTACCGGGGTCAATGATTTGCCTCGTTCCGGTCATCCATCCACCTCTGTGACCGACGAAAACATCGAAAATGTTCAGAAAATTGTCCTGAAAGATCGTCGTGTGATCATCAGGGAGATAGCATCCGATCTTCGTGCCACTTTCGGATCGGTTTAGAGCGTTATGCACGATGTTTTGGGCATGAGACAAGTTGAAGCGCGGCTTGTGCCGAGAGTGCGAGCCGCACTGGCTCACACATCTCATCTTGTACGCGACTATTTGACCAAAAACAACGTTCATACCGTTCCGCAAGCTCCGTATTAACCTGACATGGGTCGTTGTGACTTTTTTCTATTCCCATGACTCAAGTTACCACTTCGCGGAAAGCTTTTTGAGACGATTGAGGCGATAAAGGAGAATTCGCAGAAGGAGCTCAAGGCTATTCCAAAATCGGCGTATAAAGTTTGTTTTCAACATTGGAGGAAGCTTTGGAATATGTGTATTGCTTGCAATGGAGATTAATTAGAACGGAATAAAATAAATATCGATGATTCAGACGGAATGGATATTGTATTATGATCACGGAAAAAAGTGAATCGTTAGAAGAACTCTCTAAACCATTAGCTCTAACTATTTTAAATTGAAACGCAGCTTTTCGTCGGTGAATTTTGTTCAAATTACTATTTTGTGTTTTGGTAAGTTAAACTGACTTCTAAAAAGAGTAGGATGAATAATTTCAAATAGTAGGATGCAATGCACCACTTACTAACCATCACACTCAGCGAGATGAAGAGTTACTATTCGTGTATAGTGAGCCTTACTTCTGTGAAGAGTAACTTCGCCGATTTCGCATTGTAATGCATATATGTATATGTATATATGCACTGTACGTATTCTATACACGATTTATGAATAGATCAGCTCGAAACTTTCGTCAACAAAAAGGATGTAAAATGTGGATCGATTTGATAAGAAAAAATTATTTTATATATGATTACTGCACTTAATTTACGATTATTATTACACAATTGTACGTACATAGCTTTACACATATGATCGCACGCTCAAACGCTTTGAAAAATCGCCCCCGCTGGGGAATCGAACCCTACCTAACTACCTAAAACCTAAATCTAGCGCACGCCTTAGTCAAGTGAGTTACGGAACCGCTTAAATTTTGCTGATAAAACCTCGGTCAAGCGTTTTCTCTGAGAAAAGCGTGGCCAGCAAAGAAATATGTGTCGTGCTGTTTTATCAGTGATTTTTTTTCATACATA
>CAKNWW010298783.1:0-16269 GCA_932074435.1 Andricus kollari | reverse complement strand
TTAAAGCCGAAGGAGCTTAAACAAAAGAGAATTCACCATCACTAAATCACAGTTGTTGATGATTTGACCTTTAATTTTAAAAGGTCTGTGCACAAGTGGGGGATGTACAAAGACTCAGCGCGCAGCGCGAGATAAATATATTATCGAGCGCGAAGCGCGAGAACCAACAGTCGCGCGCCCTACGCGCTCTCAAAGTTGCAAGCTGCGTGCGATGAGAATGTGCCCGCCCAGCGGAAAGATTTTTTTTTAATTTCTCGATTTTTACCTGCTTATCCCAAAATTCTTATATTAAAAGTTTGCCAGCGTTTGCTTTCGGAATCCGTTAGAAAAATTAAAAATAGTTTAAAAGTGATAAAATGGCGACGGGTTTTCTAAAAATATTCAAAGTCAATTTACTCAAAATCTCACTGTTTTTTTTTCTATGTATGATTTTATGTATGATTTTATGTTGTGGTGACAAATAAAAAATGACTTAATTTAACAGGTGTAACAACGTTTTTGTGGAAAAATAATGAAGTTACAAAAAATGAAGGGTATTGAGTATTTCAAAAATGCCGACTTCAAAGGAAAAAGTTTCGTAGTTATTGAAATTGTTAATTTATGTTCTTCTTTGCTTTTTTTGTGACACAATAAAATTGCATTGTTGAAAAAAAATCTTAAAGGATTACATAAATATTTTCAGAAAAATCTCGAAAATAATGCGAGATAGAAAAAGTGTAAAAAAAACTTTTCTAGAGATTGTTTAGAGAAAAAATTTTATTCTTTCGACTTTTTTCATATCTTGCATCATTTGGCAAAAAAACTTTAATTTTCGTTTTTCAGACAAAAAAAATCTCTCTTCTCACCCAGGCGCGAGGACAGGGCAGAATATCTATAATATACTAATATAATAATAATAAATATCTATAATATATATATAATATTACATGAGGGCGAATCTAGAAAAAAAATTAAGAGAAATAAACGGTTAAATTTTAAATAAGTTGACTTTGAACATTTTCAGAAAAACCGCTGCCATTTTGTAACTTTTTCAAATTTTCCAATGAATTTCGAAAGAGGTAAATATGACACTTTTAACAAAAAGTTGGACAGTTTTTGGGTAATCTGCAAAATCAAAAAAAGTTTCGACGAATCGGCAAGACCTGTATCACTCCAGTTTATACCTAATGTACTATGCCTTTTTTAATCTCTAAAAACATAAACTCAAAAGAAATCAACTTTTTTATCCTGTTTTTTATACTAGTAGGAACCAATACTTTTCGAGGTCAATTTTAGACCCCCTAATCAGATAATTTGTATAGGAAACTACGGGTGAATATTTTTCTAATGTGTTTAATATTAATTAGAAATTTAGACATGAAATTTAAGTAATTATTAAGATACTACTTACATTTTTTGGTATATTTGTTGATCTTCATTACTTTTTTGGAAATCCTTATACAAACTTTTTATATTGTTTAAACGAAAAATCCCAGAGAATCCGAGATAATACTCTCTCTTATAATAATGTGATAAAAATATGAAACGCCTTATTATATTTGGAGTGATATTTTTTCTAATTAATTGAACTATTACCCTCTTTATCAACAATATCTCCATGAATTTTCTTTTTCTTTGATTTCTTTCATTATACAGAACTTTCATAATTATCATCCCAGTCAAAGTCAAATCCATGTGTGATCCTATGTTTAGACAGCGCACTCTGATATTGCTCGTTTCTATTACCATTATTTGTGTGTTCATCTCTCCTTATTCCTAGGGACCTTCTTTTTTTACCTTTGATGAATACTGCATTGCTACTCTCCCGTGTGATTTTATAAATCACGTTTGGTTGGTCTCGTTTTTATCGTGTATGCATGCCTTTTTCCAATTTTATGTTTCTATTCCTTTGGATGGAATTCTATCAATTGTGTGTTAACTAATTTTTCCTATATCAATTATCTCAAAGCGTTTGAAATTTCCCCAAAATATGGTAAAACTACAGTGTTGAATCTATGCAAATATCTAGTTTCTTTGTTGTTTTGATGTGCTTGAAGTTCTGAACGTTCAAATGAACGAAATTTTTTACTGATGACTTTGTAAACCAGAAAAAGTGCTAAAATGTTTGTTCATTTATATTGGAAATAATTTATTACTGAAACAGAATTATAATGCCTCTTTTGAATTGCAGTTGGAACCATATTTATTGGTAAAATAGAAATGGAGGAAAATATTTCGTTCATTTGAACGTTCGGAACTACAGGTACATGTTGTTTTGATTATCACTATCTTTCTATTTTATCTGATAAATTCTGTTGTGTACATATTTTCTAATAAATACTGATGGATCATTTTCAATATTTCTAAAGTAAATTGCAATCTTAAGTGTATACTATTGAAAGCGTATAGAAGTACATATATCAATATTGTTCTTGCATTTACACATAGCACTGAATCATTTACGTATCAAGCATAAAAAAGCTATTTAAAACAAACTCTTTCTAAAGCATAATTCAATAGATCTTCCATCTTTCTAAAAGCCGTGACTAGTCACCCAGCTTTTCAGGACGAATAGCAAAAATCTTTCAAACCTGATTGGCGGACCTGGGAATAGGAGAGGGGATCTGTCCGCGTTCCGCCTGGGCCATTCATAGGAAAAGTTGGACGATTAGACACATTAATGATTTTGTAAATCGTCCTGCCCACGACAGCTTCACTTCATTGGGTAGGGCCTGTCAAAATGTGACTTTACTAAGGTTGGCTTAGAATCACTGTGTGAATTTTATCACATTCAGGGATAACCCGAGGCTGCATCCTACTTTATTAGAAGTACTCGCATTTGCCTGGACGTTTAGCCAGGGGAGAGGGAAACGGTAGAAAATCATCTTCCTGAATAATATCGAATGTACACAGTCATTCTCGGCGTCAAACCAAATGAGAACGTAATACATGAGAATGATATACTGCAGCCAAAACTTATTTACTTATAAACTTTATATTGGGACTTGAAGTTATATTTTTAGGTTGTTCTTGTTTACCGAATATGAACAAATATTGATTAATTTCCAAGATTTTACAACGGCTTTTATATTGCAGATAATTTCCGGATAATTAATTCTTCACAAAATTATTAGTCAAGGGTATCGAAAAGGAGGTTCTGGATTGTAAAAGGAGTCTGAATGGATGAAAAAGGGATTTTTGATTGTCAAAGGAGTCTGAGGGAATGGAAAAGGGGATTTCGGTTTGTAAAAGAAGTCTGGGGAGGTGAAAAACGCGATTTATTAATTATAAACACATATATAAAGGTATGGATTGAAGGCAAGTGCATGATAGGGGGACTTATTAAAAAAATTATTGTCTCAAGCTTAAGATGGTTACAGCCCAATGTGTCGAAGGCATTTTTGTGTAGTTGGATTTTTTTATTTTTGAATAGTATGCACGGGGCTGTCCCGGTATATATTATTTAATAGTATATTTATTATGATGGATGTTTTCTATTTATTATTTATTATTACTATTTATTTTGAAAAAATTGGTGTTTTTCAAATTTTAATATTTCTTCTATTATTAACTTTAAACAAATCGACAAATTTGTTTGTTTATTTGGTCATACAGGTCTGCTAGATGCATCAATTGATTTGTCTTTATAAATTTACCACTTAAAGTATTACTGTATTTCAAAAATTAGGAACATTTTTTTCTTGCAAACGTTTAAAAAATTAAACATTTGTACATATATTACAACTTTAATTGCACATATAGAGTGTTTCTAAATACGTAAATCGATTCATGCTACCTATGCCTATCTTTTTTAAATTTACGTATAAACGAAAAATGTCAAAAATTCTTAAAATTGAAAATTTTTGTTTGGAGATAGCTATAAACATACTGTGCTAAAAATTCTTAAAAAATTATTTTTTTGTAATTCTCACTATGTTTAATGAACCAACCTCAACATTTTTGTCCCTCTTTTTCCCTTTGTTATATAACTGTCTCTAATGAGCCGATTACACTGTGGTTTAGAAGCATACTTCTCTCATTTTAAATCCTGTTGTGCAATTATGTTACACAAATCAACTTTTTTGAGCATATGTTTTTAAAAAAACTGATTTTTGGAAACATACTTCTTGTTAAGCCTTCTTGTGCAATTTTGTTACACAATTTGACATTGCTCTAAAGTGCGGTTCTCTGTTCCGTTGTCAAAAGTTCGGTTCTTGATCAACTCTAAAAAAAACTCTAAAAATTCCGAAAAAAATTATATCTTAAACGATTTTTGAGAAAAATATAAAATTGCAGAAAAAGAACTTATTCGTATCTGATTCGGCTCTTAACTTAATTAATAATAGGAATTATTCATACACAGAAAAAAGTGGATAGTCAGATTCACTGTCATGCATTGTAAACTTGAAGTTTACTTGTTCGCAACGTACAAGAAACAATTTAAATAGTTTTTGATACTGTATTAGATAGTTATCTCAAAATATGCAAAACCTGAATTTAGCATTACTACTTCAAATAGTAAAAAGAAAGATTACTAGAACAAGCAGCTTCAATAACTATTTTAAATAGTACCGTTGAAAATTAAGGCTGTATGAATAACTAATTTACATAGTAAGCAAAGAACTTAAAGTTTTGCAAGTGAGTTAGAATAAACATAGCGAATAACGTTTACTTTATAATTCAATACTTTTTTTTTTTTGGTACAAAATTCTAGTTTTTTAAAAATATTCTGAAGCATTATATAAAAAAATAATTTTACATTGTTTCTACTTTGAAATTTTCTACTTATGACATTTTTAATTTCATATAACACTAAAAGTGCGATTAAAATAACTTGCTACCCAGGTTCAAATATTGTATTATCTGTAAGAATTTTTTTTAGTAGAATAATTTTAACGCAGTTATAATTTTTTCAACCTTTTCACATTGATAAATTGATATTTGTAGAAATTACTATAATTTAATGAAAAAAAAATTGGCTAATTTTTTCAGATTTTTAACAAAAATATAATATTTTTTGTTCTAATACAGCATCCCCATATCTCAGAAGAATTTTATTTTTGCAAAAAATTTAAATTTGAATCACTATTCAACGTTTTCCTCATCCTAAAATAGTGATTTCGATTTTGCATTTGATATATTATTACGTTGTTCAAACTATTTTTGAATGGTCGAGGATTCTGTTCCGGCAAAATATGCCGGATTTTAATTTTCTCTTCCGGCATATTTTATCGTGCAATGAATTGAATTCCAAATAATTAATTATGAATTTCAAACGATTTTTGATGAATTACAAACAATTCTAGACTAATTGCAGCGAGTTAAAAAATTGATGTTTGGAAAAACATGTGGGATAATAGAAAATTAAAGGGAGATCTTGATGACAGGTGTAGGTTATGTTTCATCTGTATATATCTCTGATATGAAATGGATAGGAGTTTGATCAACATTATTTACGGGACCTGTCACAGGGGTGCTTTCCCGCCCCCCCCCCACGAGACTTTGGAAAGGGTTAGTGGCTTGACCATAATTATTTCTGTAACCAGTCACAGGGGTGCGTTCCCCCCTCTGATTATTGTGGGAATTTATGCTATTTTTGGAAAAATTGTTAAATTTGTAAAAATTGATGAAATTTGTGGAGATTTATGAAGTTAGTGGAAATTTATGAAGTTTGTGCAAATTTATGAAATTTCTGGAAATTTGTAGAAGTTTATGAAATTTGTGGAATTTTATGAAATTTATGATAATTTACGGAAAATCATGACGTTAATAAAAATATGCCGGAAGAGAAAATTAAAATTCGGCAAAATATGCCGGATCCGTATACGCTACTTTTGTTATTAAAAATATTAGTTATGTAACGCTTTTTCCTACTTTTCCTGTAGTTCTTCACCATTATGTAACAATAAGCTAGAGCCCCCCCCCCCCAAACAGTCTGAGGTAATTTATACACGATAACTTACCAGAACACAAAATCGTATTTTTAACCAAATTCACCGACGAAAAGTTGCGCTTCAATTTAAAATAGTGAGAGCTAATGGTTTAGAGAGTTCTTCTAACGATACACTTTTTTCCGTGTACGACTACAATCCCGTCAAATTTCATGTCCCAAGATCAACTCTTTTACGAGTTATAATGAAAAGAATATTTTTGACAGACACACAGACACAAACATTTGTTAAAAGCCTCATTTTTGAATTCCTGAAGTAAAATTATGTCAAGGTATATCAAAAAATGAAGTTCGAAAATTTTCATCATTACAAAACTTTTCCACTACAATGTTTCAGTTAATTTATTTTATCTAACTGTAATTTATTTACCTAAACTTTTATTGTCATAAACGTAGGTAATTATTGTATTAGTTTTTGAAAGTATTTTCTATTGAATTACCTTTACGAGCGTTTTGGGTCATCTAAACATCTTTTGGCTTAAATATTTAAATAATTATAATTGCATTAGCTCAAATTATTTTTTTTATATAAATAAAACTTTCCTGTCAGTAATTTCACATATTTGCGCCTATCTTTAATCTGCGCACGCGTAAGCCAGTTCAAACCACGTGCTTGGTGAAACCACTTGTTGATAATACAATCGCATTTCTTAAATTTACACTTTAACTTTAATTTGAACGTTTTTTAAATCGAATAAATATTCAGAACAATCCTTTTCACCTTGAAGCGTTTAATATTATTGAACAATTTTTTTAATGATTAAAATTCAGAAAAATGCACATATTGTATGCGAATAAAATTGAAAAATTCGTAAACAAATGTTAAGTTGTAAATGTTGGGAAATTGAGCAATTAAAAATTGAAGTGTAAAGTTGTACAATTTAAACCTAAACAAGTTCAAAATGTTGCTATTTTAAATAAACGCTTATAGAAGACTTAATTTAATCATAATTTTTAATAGAGAGCGTACAGAATTAAAACTTTAAAAATTTAATTTTCGAATCGAGACTAATTTGAAGTTAAGCTATCACATTTTGAAAGCGCTCTTCATTAAAAAGAGTCAAATATTTTATCGTTGTAATTATATAATCTGAACATTGAATTTTCCAAATTTAAAATGTAACCAATTTGCTCGATCATAAATTTTTTGTTAAATGTTCGGGAACAATTGAATATGCAATGATCAATTTAATTGCAACTTGTTAGTATTAATAGATTAGTCAATGATGAAAAAAACTCAATGTTTTTGTCGTGAAAAATAGAGAGATTATCAATGACCTTGTCCTGCGTAACATTAACTTGTTTGTATAGTTGTCCAAGATGAGCGCATAAGTGCCGGAGTAATTTATGGTGCCTGTTGCGTCTGTGATGCCATCATTTAATTGATGAAATGACGTCATGCGATCTTCATTACGTCACGTGTGACGTATGGGACGTAGTGATAAGTTAATTTGATAAGATGCCTACCAATATACATGCAGACTTGACATTGTTTGACATACCTAGCTCATGCCATTGAACTTATATCGCGGGGGATAACATCATTTCTGAACCTGTACTTGCAATTTAAAAATTTGATTTCAAAAATTATGTTTAATCCGGACGGAAATAGTAAAAGGAGACATATAATTTTATTATTATTTACAGTTTTAATTGTGTATTATAAATAAAGTTTTCTTCATAATTGAACATTTACAAATAATTATGAAAAAACTACTTGAGAAAAGAATATAATTAGTATTTTTTAAATATATTTTCTATGTCAAAATCTTTTACATAATTAATTTTTAAAGGATTTTTTCATGTAAAAAGGTAGCCCAAATAACAGTAAATCATATGCACTATTTAAATATCATCTGATATTCATTTTGAAGTTAAATTATACAATTTCTAATTTTTAATAATTTATTATTGAAAGTTTTGTGTTAGGAATGTTTATTTTAGTACATTTCAAGTTAAAATTATTCACTTTTAAAACACTAATTTGAAAATCGTTTCAATTTTGTGCCCCAAATTTGCTATTTTGTATTATGGAATTGTAAAGGCTTTAATTTGAATATTTGAATTTTTAAGTTTCTTAATGTTATTTTTTAATTCGGAGCGTTACGAATTTAAAACTGGAAATTCATTGCAATTAAGAAATGTTTTAATGTTTTCGACCTTGAATTAAAATGTATATACCTTTTTAGGGTTTCTAATTCAAAATATTGAGTGATATTAAATTTATTAAATTCAACCCAAAGGTGTTTGAACAGTAAGTTTAATTCTTGAATATTCTTCTAGAATGTGTTACGGTTATTTCAAGGCCAAAAGGAAAAATATTCCTTCGACTTGTGTTCAGAAAATACGACTTTTTGTATTAAAACCGAAAATTCCCATGAAAAAAGAACTGACTATACTATCAAAAAGCTAAAACTAAAACTGCAAGCATCGAAGAATAAAGTTATTAAAATGAGTAGTTCGAGAGTGAAAAAACAGCTCAAAAGCTGATAAGTACATATTTTAGAGCCCATCTAGTACGACGGCTCCCATCCGATTATTACCGAATCAAGCGATACTTAACTTCGGCAATCGGACTAGAAGCCTTAAACAATTCCATATTTTCCTATTTCAATCATTTCAATCTCAACTTTCTACCTATATGATATCTTCAATTTGATATCGAGATTTTTCAATACCTGACATTGTTTCAAAAACTTTTCATCCCACCATTTTTTTCTCTCTTAAAATATGACCTGTGAAATATATTTTCTAATGAGCCACAATTATGTTTCATCTAAAAAGAGAAAAAATTTTTTTTTTTTTTTTTCTTATATAATTGCAAAACCATGAAAATAAAAATTAATAAAATAGTATATGGAGTTTAATTTAAAAAAATTGAAAAAGTCTCTTTAATCTGATATTTACATTTTTTCAAATTAAACACGGCATATGAGAAATAGCAATAAGAAATTTCGATAGAACTTGTAGTGAGGAAAAGTTTTTCTCTTTGGACTATTCACAATCTTTCGTCCTTTTAAAAAAATGTATATTCTACTGTAGTCACAAAAAGGCAGTTTCCTTCAAAATTCGCACTTAAACACTAATCATTATTTTTTCGTTTTAAAATAAATGTGATAAAAATGAAGAATTACTATGTAAGCAGCTTTGAAGTAAAATCGAACGTATGGTTCAATTTAATTACAACTTAAGTGTTAAACTGGTAAAAATTGGAGAATTTGAATGGTTCAAATTATATGATGCACAATGAATTGTAAATCCTTCAAATTATTCAATTGTGAACGCTGTTAATTTGATATTGTTCCATTTTAAACGTTTCAAATTAAAAAAATGTATTCTTATTAGAAAAAATTGTCCAATCATACGAAAGTATGCAATTTTGAACTCGATTTTGAACGAGTTCGATTTGAAATTGTTAAAAATTGCTAGGAATCTTATTGGAAATTGCACAATTCTTAACACTTCAAATTTAAAATGGTTCAATCTACCTCATATTAAAAATTTTCAAGTTTTTAACGTTTGAATTTGAATTTTTTTATTTTCATGGCATCTATATCAAGATTTTTAGTTATGCTGTTAAGCATTTCCATTTTCAAAATATACAATTTTAATACTTCTTTTTAATTTGACGAATGTTAATTACCATGGATCTAAAATTATTACTGACATTTTTGCATATTTTAAGCAACCATTTTCTAAGAAATAATTGCCTATTTAATTCACCTTTTTTTTTTTGAAAAAATTCTTAACACCTGTATAAATAGAAGAAGAATTTTTTCGAGCACTTGATAATTTTCCTGGGAAAAATTGCCAAGGACCAGAGATATAAATTGGAAATACAGTAAATTTTTTAAATTACGATTTTGTTATTCAATGAAATTATCTTTATAACTTCTGTTTAAAATTTTCCTAAGCATTGTAGACTTTTCAGCATAAAATTACACTAGAAAAATAATCGAAAATACCCAGTAAAAAACATCGGAAATATGTACAGAGAATTTTCAAAATTCTGATTTTGTTATTAGAAATTGAAATTATTTTTACAACTTGTGGTTCAAACATTTTTTTGTGTATATGTGGGTTTTTTTAGCTGTAATTGCAACTTCGATTCCTGGTCTTGTTGATTTTTTTTCTAGTTTTTTTTTTTTTTTCAAGCGCCTCAAAATTCGTCTCCTATTTACACAGGTGATAAAAAATCGCCTGAAAAAGGGGTGAATGAAATTGAGAAGACATTTCTGACCTCCAGGAATGTAAAAAAACGAAATTTTTTTATCGTTGTTCCCAAATTCGGGATGTGTAGTCAAATATTTTTTCAAGCTTGATAAGTCCAGAATTTTCACGACGACTAGTCCATCCCCTTTTCCAGCTCACCGACTTTTGCGGAACGACTAGACGCAGGAAAAAAAATCGAAAATCAAAGAAAAATTAAAAAGTCTGCAAAGAAATTATTTTAACTTTTTTTCCAGCTAATTTTCTAGGATTCCAACACGTTACTTTTTTGCGATGTAACGATTTCGAATTCCAAAATTTTTTATTTTCAACTTCACCCTATTCTATGTACTTTGATACTTTACCAGAGATCTGACTGGAATTAGGTGGGATTCTTTTATTTGGTGTTTTTTTTCTATAGCAATACAAAAATTAGAAATATTATTCTGAGGAAAGTTATTAATTTTGGTACTCATGAAATAAAACTGAAGTTTCATACAGTCATATAGCAGCTTTTTGTATACTATCTTTAAAGTCTTTTACTTACAATTTTGTAGTTCAGTTAACTAAAATATAAATAACTTTTCAACACGAGGTCGAAAATCCTTAATTTGAAACATTTTATGCTTCAAAATTTTTAGTTTTTAATTCGTAGTGCTATACAATTTCTTAAGTTTTAAAGCCCCAAAGTAAAAGTTGTTCAATTTTGAATGATCCCAGTTTGGAAATGTAAATTTTATAAAGCTTCTCAATTGTAGATTGTTTGATTTCTAAGGTTTTAAATTTGACATTTTTCAATTGGATCTTCGAATTTGAATTGGAAACTCTCGAAATTTGGAACTAAGTATTCCGAAGTTGAAGTTTGCATTTTTTTGAGATCGGAATGCTGCTGGGGAGTTTTGAAACTAGGCGACGCGACGCACAAATCATGACGTCGAACGTAGGAGCACGAGGTTAGATTACTTGGATGTTGGGTCTTCGGAGTGGCATTGGGACACGAGTTTAACCTTCACCCGGTACCAAAGAAGTCCGCCCACTTTCTCTTCGAGACACGCGAAATACGATCGAATACTTTGAATGTATTTCGTGAATCGTAGACCAGGAGCGCAAGCATCTTCGGAGATGTTACCAGGCACACCTGTAGATAGATATTCGATAACTGATTGTCAGGAAACTTTAGTCATTAGTCTGTATAGGTGGTCAGTACTTATCATGATTTTCATTTTAGTGCCTGCGGTTACCACTTAACTCTCTTTACTTCATTCGGGCACGAGCTTGTGGTAAAAATAACCGCAATAATTATTTTCTTGTCTACTCTTTTGTAAACTCGCAAGCCAATTCCATAAGTGTCGGTTATAACCAGCGTGAGTTCAGAGTTCTCCAGACTCATTTTTTGGCTTTATCTAAGGAATGAAAGTTGGAATAACTTTTTCTTTCTAAATCAATCATTTTAAGTTTTCAAGTTCAATTTCTTCATTTAAGATCACCTGGAATTCAATGTTTTCATATGATTTTAAACATTTTTAATACAATTTGACATGTTTTTCAAATTTTGACAATTTAAACTTGTAAGAATCAAAACCTTCAGGCTTTCGAAATCCGCTGTAACAAAAATCCAGAACGCCACCTATCCATCGATGCTTTAAATATTATAACTATTTTACTCTTTGAATCTAAATTCGTAACAAGTTATTAATTGGTTAGTACTGAGACGTTTATTAATGTGTTTAGTAAGCATTTTTTATTAATAATGAATAGAAAATGACTATATCATAATATTATTGTTATACTAACACACTAAATGGGGCCGTCCATAAACTACGTTACTAGTTTTTCCACCAAAAGAGATTCATTTTCAACCCAAGAAGACCAATTGGCAACAACAAAAGTTCATTTTAAACCAAACAGTTCCATTAACAATCAATCATTTGAACTTTCAAGCAAAAGATACGAATTTTCAACAAAACAGTTGAACTTTGAACCAAATAGCTCAATTTTCAAGCCAAAAAGACAAATGTTTCAAAGATATTTGAATTTTCAACAAAAAATTTCATTTTCAACCAAAAATGGAACAGTAAAATTTTTAGTTTGAAAAATTATTTTTCGCAACAACGAAAAACGAATTTTCTACCAATTGAATTCAACCAGAAAAAGACGAATTAAAAAAAGTTGAATCCTCGACGAAATAGATGGATTTTCAAGAGAGAATATTTATTTTTCTACCCAAAAGGACGAATTTTCACCAAAAGAGTTAAGTTTGCAACCAAAAATTTAATTGTTAACTTTTCAGGATAAAAATTTCATTTTCAACAGAAAATAACGGATTTTCAACCAGTTGAATTCAACCAAAGAGACGAGTTTTTAACCCAATAGTTGAATCCTTGACCAAAGAGATGAATTTTCAACAAACAAGATTAATTTCCTACCTAAAAAGACGCTTTCTTAACAAAATACATGAATTTTCTTCAAAATACATAGTAGTTCGATTTTCAACGTATAAAAGATAAATTATCAACCAAAAATAACGAATTTTAAACAAAATAGTTAATTTTCTGCTAAATGGTTAAATTTTCACATAAATAGTTTAATTTGTAACCAAATAGTGGCACTTTCTACAAAAACAGTTGAATTTTTAACCACAAATATTAATTTTTAACAAAAAAGTTACTGTTGAGCAAAATAGTAAAGTTTAATTTTCTACCAAATTATTGAATTCAATAAAAAATACATGAAGAAAAAATCAATTTTCAAATAAAAGTATCAATTTTAAACCAAAACTGGAGTAGTAATAACATTTTTGGTTCAAAAAATTAGTTCTCAAATAAAAAAGTTGAATTTTCAACAACAAAAAATACATAAATTTTGAACTAAAAAAGATCAATTTTGAACTAGTTTAATTTTCAACTAAAAAAGAGAACATTTCAACTACAAGTAAAGCAGTTATTTTTTTTCTTAAAAATAATAATAAAGAAACCAACCAAAAAAATAATTTTTACGAAAGTAGTTCAACTTTCAACGAAGTAGTTGATTTCTATAGTTCTATAGTTCTATTAATTCTGTTCGCCCATTTAAGTAAAAAACGAGAAAAGGTGAAAAAGGGGATGTTTCTTGAGAACAGGGAAAAAAAGAATTCTTTTAAAAAGTGGAAAAGAGGGGAATAAGGTAAGGAGTGTGAAGTCTGAAATATGAAAGGCATTTTCGAACTTCCTTAGTTATTATTGAACTATAACGTTGCAGGGGCAACTTTTGCAAAATTCGAAATCTTTGTTAACATTTATGATCAGAAAACATACTAAACGTTATCGTAACGTATCATTACTTCCACCGACCCATCCTACCCCTCTACCAACTGTAGTTTTAGGATCGACACGTGATCGCTTGATCGTGGCAACGATTTTATTTAAGGTGTTATGAGCATTTTCTGGTAAAAATGGTTCATTTTCGGTTTTTATGCAGGGGTTATGCTTTGACTTTGCTCTATCTTTTGGCAGCATTCTCGTATTCCGGGACGAAACATGAGTGGATGTATTTTACGTTTTTTAATCAAATTTAACACGGGCGGTTATGAAACTCGCCCATTTCGAAGTTCCAACTTCATAGGTGGGGGGTACCTCGTTTTTCAACATAAAGGGTTTGTTCTGGGCCTAAAACTTCGGAAATTTATCTGGTTATAAATCCCTATACGTAACACCATGCCAAACAACCTGGACCCTTTTCATATAGACGTACACATATCTTGAGAAATTTTTAAATGTGAATTAGTAATTTTATTATAATTTCCACCTCTAGTGAAACAAAATACAACAACAATCATTATCGGAACTTCTTATTCAGATTTAGAGAGTACTAAATATTTAATTAAAAATTGAAAGATCGGGTGATAATGGAAAAAATATGCAATGCTTGTTATTTTGAAAATAATACAGATTTATATAATTTGCAAACGACCAAAAAAAAGGTTCAAACTATTTCAAATTATAAATACTTCCCTTTTGATAAAAATACACTCTAAAACTAGAAATATTTTGAATTTGAAAATAATTCGATCTATAGAGAATACAAATTTACAAAGAAATACAAATTGAACATCTCCAACTTATAAACTTTTTTCAAAACAGACAAACTAAAAGTCAGTTTAATTCAAGTTAAAAGCTTTAGAATTTGAAAATGGAGTATTTAAATATCTTCGAATTCAGATGTAGCGAAATAGGTTCGTTGCAAACAAAAAAATTTAATTTGTTTTTTAATTTTAATTTCAAATATAAAAATAGATAACCATTTTGACTATAATGAAACGAATTTTTCGCGAAGTTCTCTATTCTTTATTTAATTTTAAAATCTGTACATTTTTAAATATGCAAATTCAGTCACTGCTTGGTTCTTGGTAAAAGCGCCGCGCCAAGAAATCTGTCAATTTCGACTTTTTTATTTGAGATTCGGAAGTTAGTCAATAAGGCCATTAAAGTCAACCTTGGATTTTCTTCTCTGATTAGTAGAACACGGTAGACTTGACTTGAGTGAAAACCAAAAGAGTTTTCACCTTCCGTGTTTCTTCTGAAATAATTTCAGTGATGCCTCACGACCAAAAAGAAAAGAATCGCAGGAGGGAGCGTTAAATAAACCTTTTTTAAGGTTATTATGTATATTCTCGTAAAAATTACTCCAATGTGGTGCTTGTGTGGCTTAAACTCTGCACTTTGGCATAAAAATAAGTATCTAACATTAAACATCTTTGGGCATACGGGACCCATTACATTTTGGAAAAAGTGTGAAAAATTGCCATTCTTTCAGTTTTTGGAATATTTCTCCACTTTATACCATCTTATTTTAATTTTGTCATAAAAGAACGTGAAGTGCATTCAATTCTCCTTAAAACTATACAAAAGTACATTTTTTATCTCATATAGGTTAGGAGGTACAGCCGTCGGCATTTATATTTTTCTGCAAAATTTGACGAAAAAAAAGTAGTTTTTATAAAAAATGTTCGGTCTCGCATATGACTGAAGTTATATAATGTGTTGAATAATACCCACTCTTATAAAATTTCATTGAACAATCGGTTGTTTCGAAATATCGCGTTTCTACTGCAATTTTCCTTAAATCTCATTCTTATAATAATAAAAGTACATTAAATTACCCAACAATCTAGAAATCATTGACAATTCCTGAATTAGTATTTAACATGAATTATTATTATTGCTTTCCAGATTTTTAGGTAATTTGATGTACTTTTATTATTATAAGAACAACTTATGACGTAAAGACCAGTAAAAACGCGATATTTTGGAAAAATTACTGTTTAACACATTTTCATAAAAGTAGGTATTTAAAAACAAGCTATAAATTTGAACGCACGGGAGGTGGGACATTTTTTTTTTTTTTTTTTTTTGATTTGCTTGAAATTAAGTCTGCTCTAACTCATATGTTGACTATTTTGTCTAAAGTGCAGAGCAAATATTTTATTTCATAAAAACCAAGACTGATTTTTTTGGTCAAATTTTTCCGAAAAATATAATGAAGGCTGTATCTCCTACACTATATGAGACAAAAAATTCCTCTTTTTAAATAGTTTTAAGGGGATGTAATGAAATTTAATTTTTGTTGTGACGAAATTACAATAGGATAATTTGGAGTGGATAAATAAACCAAAAATTTTAATTTTTCCCACTTTTTCCAAAATTCTAATGGGTCCCGGACGTTCAAAGATGTTTAAAATTTAGATACTTTTTTCGATGCCAAACTACAGAGTTTAAGCCGCAAGAGCACCACTTTGAAGTTATTTTTACGAAATTCAACAATCCACCTAGCGAGTTTTTTCTTTTTGGTCTCAGAATAATCGTGAGTCATCACCGAAATGATTTCCGAAGGAAAGTGAGAGGTGCAAGCCCTTTTGGGTTGAACTCAATCCAAGCCGACTACGTAGAAGCGATTCAACAACTCTCAAGCTTATTGTAATATTTAAAATATTACTAATTTATTTTTCAGTTTCCTCCAAAAAGAAGTATATAAGCCATATTTTTTCACTAATGTAAAGAGTAGGTAATTTATTATTGAACAATGAAATTGTTGTAAAGCATGCAACGACTCTATTAAAATATGAACGGATGTGAATTAAAAAGTTATTACATTTC
>CAKNWW010298775.1:0-15576 GCA_932074435.1 Andricus kollari | reverse complement strand
CAACAGAGTCCTGCTAAACCTGCACCAGAAAGTCAACAGAGTCCTGCTAAGCCTGCTCCCGCAAGCCAACAGAGCCCTGCTAAACCTGCCCCTGCAAGTCAACAAAGTCCTGCGAAACCTGCACCTGCAAGTCAACAGACTCCTGCGAAACCTGCACCTGCAAGTCAACAGACTCCTGCAAAACCTGCACCTGCAAGTCAACAGACTCCTGCGAAACCTGCCCCTGCAAGTCAACAGAGTCCCGCGAAACCTGCTCCTGCAAATCAACAAAGTCCGGCGAAACCTGCCGCTGCAAGTCAACAAACTCCGGCGAAACCTGCCGCTGCAAGCCAACAAAGTCCTGCGAAACCTGCTCCTACAATTCAACAAAGTCCTGCTAAACCTGCCCCTGCAAGCCAACCAAGCCCTGCTAAAGTAGCTCCTGCAAGTCCAAGTCCCGCGAAACTTGCGCCTGCAAGCCAACAAAGTCCTGCTAAACCTGCTCCTGCGAGTCAAAAGAGTCCAGCTACACCTAACCAAGGAACTCAACAGAGTCCTATTAAACCCGCTCAGGAAGTTCATGTTAGTCCCGTGAAACCAGCCCTCGCAAGTCCTGCTAAACCTGTACAAGAACCTTGCGCAAGTCCTGTAAAATCTCAAGCGAGTCCTCTAAAGTCATCTCAAGAAAAATATCAAAGTCCCACGAAGCATCCTCAAGATCAGATAAAAACGCCAGAGAAACCTTCAGAATGTCCACAAGATGATATTAAAGACGAGGAAGATTTGGGATGTTACGCACATCTTATTACAAGCGAAGAAGACATGAAGGAGGATGCTGTACAGCCTCTTGGCGAAGAACCAATGGATAGTTCGGATAAATACGATCACGAAGTGGACTTCAAAGAAGATGCAAAGCGTCAGGTAGAGTTTTTTTGGTGCTTTTATTATTTTTTTATTTTACAGGGATCACAATATTTTCCCTATTCCCTTGCGTTTCCCCCTTTCTTTAAATATATGATATTTGAAAATACAATACATTCTTGAATTACGCCGGTACATCTCTGAAATTAGTAAGTGTACGTATTACTTATTATTAACTTTAATTAAACTTTAGTTAAGGTCCCTAAAGTACCCTATTTTTAAGATTTGGTCCCTGTGGTACCCTATTTGCAACCCATAATGGAACTTTAAAAAAATTTATAAAAAGATCAAAGCTTCCAAGAGTCAGGCATTTTGAAAAAATAGCAAAAATCAGGGAACTTTATTTCTCAAATCATTTTTTTGAATGAAAAGATCACATCAGTTACTTTTGATTGAATAAATTTACTCATGGGTTAATCAATGTTCAATTCAGGTCTATAACTATTTCTGAATTGTCTTCAATTCTTTTGAAATATTTCAGGGTATTTTTAAAGATTCCGAAAAATTGTTAATGGATCTCAATAATTTGAAGAGATTTTTAAGATGTTAGGGTATTTTTAAAACTTCTAAGGCAATTTCAAGCGCTTTTAATTTGAAATATTTCAGGGAATTTTTTTATTAATTTGAAGGAATTTCAAAGCGTTTGAAATATTTTAAGATAGAGAATTTTCTAGAATTTGGGAAAGATATGGGACGATTTCGCAGGACCTATAAGGTTTTGAGATATTTTAAAAGATTTCTCGTTATTTTATAAGATTTTAGTGAATTTTAAAGAATTTATTTACGAGACGTAAGGTATTTCGTAGGGCTTTAAAGATTGATTGGAAGAGATTTGGAATTCACCCTGAATTCTTATTAATTTATTCCCAATTTTTTGGAATGCTCTTGAATTTTATGAATTCTTTTTAATTTTTTTAATTTAATTGAATTATTCTAAATTTACTTGATTTTACTCAATTAAATGGATTTAAAAAAATTTAAGCTTTTATTTAATTGATCCTGCGGATCAATTGATCAATATTTTAAATTATTTTTACAAATTCCTTGGTATTTTCTAGATTTTTGAAAAATTTAAAAAGATTTTAAAGGTTTTTGAATATTTTAGGTTGTTTTAAAAGATTACAAAGAAATTTTTAATTTATTGTAGTAATTTAATGAGATTTCAAAGGTTTCGAAATATTTGAGAGTATTGTAGAGGTTTACTAGAAATTTTCAAGAGCATTAAAAAGTTTTAAGGGATTCCTGAGGATATCAAAGGATTTGAAATATTTTAGGAAAATTTAAAAGATTCCCAGAATTTTTTTATTGGTTTCAAAAGTTTAAACGGATTTCCAGGCATTTTAGTATTTTAATGCATTTCAAAGAATTTGTTCACAAGAACTGAGGAATTTCGTAGGGTTTCAAAGATTTGAAGACATTTTCAAATATTTTGCAATTCGTTTGGAATGCGCCCTGAATTCTTATTATTTTATCCTGTATTCTTTTAAATGCTTTTGCATTCCTCTAAATTCACTCAAATCTATTCATTCAGTGAATTTTTTCACATTTTTTAATTGTTTTGATTCACATAATTGCTTTTTAAATTTAGTTTGATTTTTTTGTGATTGTCATCGGATTCCTATCATTTCTCTTAAATTCTTCTGAATTCACTCAAATTTTATTCTAATCAATGGAGTTTTTTTAAATTTCAAAATCTTTTTCCAATTTATTTGAATTCTTTTGAGTTTAACTTGAATTTTTTGTAGTCATTAGTCACTTCCTTGGTTAGAAATTAGTAGGGTCTCAAAGATTTGAAGAGATTTGAAATTTCTTTAATTCACCCAGAATAAATTCTTTAAATTTCTCTTGAATTTATTTAATTTACATGAATTCTTCTGAATTTACTCAATTATATTTAATTCAATTGATATTTTTTTAAATTGTAAAGTTTTTATTCAAATTTTTTTAAACCTCGTTTCAAACTTACTGAGTTCAATTAATTTTTTTTATATTTTTAAAATGTTATCAATTCATTTGAATTTCTCTTAATTCATCATGTATTTTAATGAATTCAATCGAATTCTTCTCGTTTACCTTTAATTCCTCTAAATTCATTCCAAGTTTACGAAAATCAATAGACTTTTTTTATTAAACAACATTTTTCCTATTCATTTGAATTCTTTTGAATTTAACCTGAATTGTTTTGTAATCTTGTGAATTTATCCTAAATTTCTTACCCTTTGAGCGCGAAAAAAGTACCCTATGAGCGTGACAAAAAGTACCCTTTGGTCCCTATATTTTATCCCATAGGGACTGTGAGGCCTGTGAAATTTTAAATGTTTATTCAATTTTTATTATTAAAATTAATATTTTACTACGGCTATAGTGACAGTCCAAATCAAATTTACTTCGTAAATTTATAGCATACACTGTAAAAAAAATTGGTTGAAAATTACCGCATTAATCAGTGGACATAAAAATACCAGTGATTAACGTGGTAATTTTACTGCAATAGTTGAAAATTAATGTGATACTTTAAAATTACATGCAGACAGGAAAATTCCCGCAACATCACTTTCGGACAGTGTATTATGCTCCTCTTGTAAAATTCAACTGTCAATGTAAAATGGCATAACCTCAAAATTGACATAATATTATAACTCATGGCTATAAAACCGCGCATCAGCACATGTATACTTATAGCAATATAAATTTATCCTAACTTCATGTATTTAGGAAACGGATTAAGAACTTAAATATATTACATTCTATACATAAAACACGCTAACGCGTCGTTGTCGTGTAACACCCACCCGCCAGCAATTTATTTTCCTCTGCAGCGGCTAACAGTGGAATTAAAAACTTTTGGAAAAATTTCCATCGGTCTGCTTTTTTACACTGCCCATGTAAATTGGATTACAGTACACTTTGTTATTTTAAAGAAACCTGGTAAAATTGCATGATAATATCGATTACAATATGGTTGAAATTTACCACGTTAATCACTGGTATTTTTATGTCCACTGATTCCTGTGGTAATATTACACTTTTACGGTAAAATTGATAAAAATATTGTGAAATTGTACTGTTAATCGTTGCAAGTTCACAATAAACTTGTAGAATTAACGCATGAATCATAGTAAAACGTTTACAAACCTACTTGCAATTTTCAACCACTTTTTTTACAGTGTATGTCCAGGCTTATGTAAACCCAAAGTTCAAGGTCAAAATATTTATTTACAATTTGCTAGAAAGTTTCAAATGAGGGTCAGAATATGTCAGGATCTGCAAATGGTCGTTCTATTTTAATGAAACTTTGTTCAAATTATAGTGGTTTATAAGAGACATTTTGTTCCGAAAGCCATGTTAAATTTTGGCACCACGTTTTTTGAATTATCAATATTTCTGAAACTAATAAACGAATTTTAATGAAATTTGGAGATATTGTTGACAAGAGTTTTTAATGTCATAATACAGACAAGAAATCATCAATATAGCTCCTTTTTTTCTTTAAGAATATGCAAATTCCTTATAATTTAACGTTACGTTTAAAAAAATTGTTAGTGACTCTTCTGGATCACGAGATATTGTCAGCTTAAAAAATATCTATAATTCAAAAAAATGTGATGCCAAAGTTCAACACGACTCAACTCCCGAAATTTTTTTAATTTTCGAAAATCCTTCGGGTTCCAAAATGTCTCTCGTATAACTGTATAATTTCACAAAGTTTAATTGTAATTAAACGACCACTTGTAGAGCCTGATATTTCTGGCGTATACTGGCCCGTGGCGATATCTCGAGAACAGTTAATCGTAGTCAAGATTTTCATTTTAATTCAGTGAAATGTACCGAATGAAATAAGTTACGATCATTACTGCGATATTTTCTAAATTAAAAAGATTATTTAAATAATTCAATACAATTTTCCAGCGGCCAGTCGAAATCCATCGGTTCAAAGTCTGAAATACTATAGAGCGTGTCCGCTTTAAAATCCAAAAACACAATTTTAGGGCAACTCATCAAATCGATCAATATTTACAAAAATATCGATGGCAGTAGGAAAATTTTTAAAGGTCTGTCCACTGTTGTTGCGTATAACCTTTTTCAAAATATTGATTGATCTTAGTTTTCCTGAAATTTTATTTTTGGATTTCAGATCGGACTCGCTGTAGAGTATTTTAGTTTTTAACCCGATTAAATTCGATTGGCTGCTCGAAATTTATATTTAATTATTTATATAACTTTTTTAGTTTAAAAATTATCGCAATGATTATTATTATCTTGTTAGTCTGATCCATTCAAGTCCCGTAGTACTGCAGTCAAAACCTGTTGTACTATGCCTTTTATTTTTTGAACTCCCGGTGAAACAGAGGTCTATTACGTATTTTCACTTCAACCACCAGCTAACTTCACTCCATTGAGTGCTGAGGGGAAAATAATGGACCAAATGCATGGGATAATAATTATTATTCATTACGAAGATATTACAAAAATAAAGCTTTGTCCCAGGCATTTCGTCCTTTGTTTTCCCTCACAGCAATCAACGAAGTGAAGTTAGCTGGTGGTTAAAGTGAAAATACCTAATACACGGGTCACCGTTGCTGCTGAAGCATCATTTAAGTCCTTTAGCATGAGTATATATACCGTTAGACGACTACACTTTACTGGGTATGGTTATGACCCGCGGCTGCATCTCACTTTATTAGAAGTTATCGCATTTGCCTGGACTTTAAGCCAGGGGAGAGGAATACTGCAGAAAACCACCTCCCGAGTTCAGCCGTTTTTTCGACAGTCGAGTTTTGAAAGCAGACATTCGACCCTACCGATCGAATGCACACAACAATCCTCTGCGTCACACCTCCTGCTCGACATTAGTTAAAACGCAGTTAATAAACAACCTAGTCGTACGTCGCAGACGGTCACCCATCCGACTGCTATCCGCGACAGTCTAGATAAATGTTTAATCTTGTCCCTTTTTCGTAAATTTTTATTTTCTATTTCCCCTGTTTTTGATCTCCTATTGCGCTGTGATCCCTGATTTCAATATTTTATACACACTGTTTATTTGATGTACTCATTAATACTGTACCTTTGACATTTTAAGGGTGACGATTTACAGACACGGGGAGATGGTATAAAGGACGTGGAAATGGTAGAAGCCAAGCCAGATCGGAAACGCAAACGATCGCTGAGTCCTGAAGAGGAAGTGGTCAAGCCTTCATCAAGGCCAGAGGACGAACCGGAATTGGACGAAGCTGCAGTAGCTTTATCTTGGTGTAAGTATCAGAAATATAGTTTGTGTAGCTGGTCCTAAGTTGCCCTACTTTAGTTTAAACCTTTTCTCCCATTTGCAGACAAAACGAGCAACAAATAATAAATTAATTAATGAATCTTAAATCAAACTTTCTCTCTTTTATTTCAGACGACTCAGACTTGAACTTAATGATAAAAAAAGAAGACTTCTTTTCTGCAACACCCATGCACAACGACGGTTTTGGTTACGTTTGGGCCGGAGCTAGAGCAACTTACGGTTTCAAAACCGGAAAAATTTTCTACGAAGTAAAAGTCTCAGAGAACTGCCCTATCACCTTACAGGACGAAGAGAACCCTCATGTACTTAGAGCCGGTTGGTCCGCTGTTGAAACGTCCATGCAACTCGGAGAAGAACCTTTCAGTTACGGTTTCGACGGAACTGGCAAGAAATCCACAAACAATGAATTTTCCGACTATGGTCAAACTTTTAGTAAAGACGACATTGTAGGTTGTTATCTTGACCTGAGCTCAGATAATGTAGAAATATCGTACACACTCAATGGAGATAATTTAGGACCCGCATTTACGGTTTCTAAGGAAGAACTTGGTGATCGAGCTTTGTTTCCACATATATTGACCAAGAATTCCACTTTCGTTTGTAATTTCGGACAAGAAGAACCGTGGAGCTCATCAACTTTGGAAGGTTACACTTTCGTGGCGAAGGTTGATCTCAATGATCGTGTTCTCGGGCCACAGAGGCCAGTGAAGAGAGACGACTGCGAAATATTGATGCTCTGTGGCCTTCCTGGAGCTGGAAAGACTACCTGGGCCATTAAATATGCAGCAGAACATCCCGAAAAAATGTACAACATTCTAGGCACTAAGACTTTGATTGAGAAGATGAAGGTGATGGGTCTTCCACGTAAAGCGAACCACCAAGGAAAATGGGAAGTTGTCATTGACAAATGCTCTCGGGCTATGACCAAATTGCTTGATGTGGCAGCTAGAAGGAGACGCAATTACATTCTTGATCAGGTTAGTTATTTCCTGATTTATTCATATTTTTTATCATTTTCTTTTATTGCTGTATTCTCTAATAAGGTTTGTCGTTTCTTTTCCAGAATAATGTGTATCCGACTGCACAGAAACGTAAAATGCGTCATTTCAGTGGATTCCAAAAGAAAGCAATCGTCGTCATAACTTCAGATGAAGAATTCCAAGTTCGCTCAAGCAAACCTGAATACCCAGAGACAAAATGTCCTGAAAACTCGATTCAAGAAATGAAGGGTATGTTTTGACTTTAATTAAATAGATTGATGTTATAAATGGCATTAGTGCAATGATAAAGAACGAGACAATTTTATGTGATTTACAGCTAACTTCACTGCCCCTGTGGTTGGAGATTCTTTCACTGCGGTTGAGTACGTCGAACTTCCCGAAGAAGAAGCCAAAAGTTTGATTGAAAAATACAACAAAGAAGCTAAAGAAGCTGGGTTCGGTCAACAGCAAGAGAAGAAGCGCTCTCGTTTCGAGAAGGCTGATCATCACCGAGATGGAAGGAACAGTCGAGATGGTCGAGACAGTAGAGATAGTCGAGATTCCCGACGTTCTGGTTGTAAGTAGATATTTTTCAGTTGTAAATTTATATGCGTATTTGAAAAATTAGGTTTAATTATTCAAGTAGTGTTCATTTGTAGTAAACAAATTTGTCTAGCTGTGCAGACATAGCAATTTTATCTTTCTTGTGGAGAGTTCATAAACTCAGTAAACTTTTTTACTCATGTATAAAAGCCCCCAAAAGTCTAAGCCGGATTTAAATTCACTAGTCTTTTAAAAGCCATCACCAATATAAAAGATTTATGAACCACTTCTAGGTATTTAAATTTGAAATAACTGAATTATTTATATTAGAAAATAGGCTTAGAAAACTTTGTAATCTTCTGGTTTAAGAATATTCTAGCTATAAGTCAAGCTGAGAATTAATCTATCTTTAACAAAATGTAATCTTTGCAAAATGAATAACTAAGAACTAAGAATAGAATAATTTCCATAAAAACTTCACGAATAGAAGTGGCAAGTTTGCACGTATTTTTTAGCAAACTTCAAGTTATTTAAACAATTATTTTTTAAAGAAATTTTAATTACACCTTGTAAATGATAAAGTCAGTATTTTTCGAATTAATCACACAGGCAGTGAATGTTGAGCATACATTTTTTTATTAAGTTATTTTTCAATTGTTTAAACAATTTATATTTGGTTCAATTTATGTCTTCCTACCAAATCATGAAAGTTCATATTTTCTGAAATTAATGACACAAGCAAAAAATATTCGGACAAATATTTTTTGTTAAAGACATTTTGTAGTTTAAAGAAGTTATATTTGCTTAAATTTGTGTCCATACCAAATCATGAAATGTTAAGACTTTCTTTAACTAATTGCACCCTTAATGGGTGTTCGGTATAATATTTTTTTTAAAGATATTAAATTATTTATTAAACCATTATTAATCATTCACTTCTAACTTTTCATGGGGAAGCTGCAGAAAATTATAGTTTTTTAAGTTCTCTGGCAATATTTCGGTCATTATTAACATTGTTTCATTCAGAGGTTATACCTCAATTGTTCAAACAATTATTTTTTGCTTAAACAATTTGTTTGTTAATAATATGAACAGTTCATTTTTTCTTGCGGGATTAATGGGGCTGGTAATTTGTATATTCGCAATATAATGAAATATATCATTTTCTCCACCTTTCCGATAAAGTCTGAAGTGAATGATTATCACCTGTTTAAACATTTAATAATGTCTTAAACAAAAAATATTAAATCTCTCATTCATGAAGTGTATAATTAGTTCAAGTAAATTCTAAATTATTATGATTTGGTGGAAAGAAGTGTAATGTAAAAATGTATTGAAGCAAATTGTTTAAACAATTGCAAAATGCATTAAACAGAAAAATATTAATTCTCAACATTCAGCTAATGTGTCACTTTTGTCATTAATCTCAAAAAATACTAACTTATCATTTACTGGGTAAGTTAAAAATTAAAAAATACTAATTGTTACTCCAATTTAAAATTAGTAAAAAATACTTGCAATCTTGTCACTTATAAAATACAACAAATTCGTGTTGATATAATTACAAAAAGTCCCGTCCTTATCATGAATTTTACCTGAAACTGCTATTTTACATTTTTCGGGACATTTTCCGGGCAAAATGCAAAGAGATTGGGGCGTTAAATTTAAAAAATATCAGTTGTAAGTTATGCTTTGAACATTTCCTAAGTAGTGACTAAAATTTAATTTCCTAACAGTTAATAACAAGTACTTGTTTTGCCCATTTTTCCGAAAATTGAGCTTTTTCCATTTAAAATTTCATGTTAACTTCAAAAGCTCGGGGCATGACTTAATATTGACTAGTTTGAAAAAATCCATGTTCCCCCCCCCCCCCCCCCCCCCCCCCGGGGGGGGGCCCCCCCCCCCCCGCCCTCTAGAGTGAAAAAATTTAGCAATGCATTTTTGGACCACCCTAATGTACACCTAGAAATCCTAGAACATCCATAAATCCCATAAGAAAACATTACATTTTTTCAATACAATTTAATTATTATCATTGTTCATTGTATTAATCTTTAACACATGAAGAACCATTTTTCGTAAAGTGCAATAGTTTACTGTTGTCGGCAGTCTGATCGTTGAAATCGTTCAAATTTGTGCAAAAATGTTTGACTTTTCGAAATCAATTCAAAATTATTGGTTTCAGATTCATCCATTTTAAGCATTCGGGTTTCCCTTAGGCCGATAATTAACTTGATGACTTAAAAATTTCTTTAATATGGAACTTTGTTTTTTTTTTCTTTTCCTTTTATACTTTATTTGATTTAAAGTCTTTAACTTGAAATTGTTGAATTTAAAGTTAACTCGGGTTATCAGCTTTACTTTCAATCGGTGAATTCACTTGAATTATTTGCCTTAACCTGCAGTCATTTACAATCATCTGCAAATGACACTATTTGGCATGATAACAAACGAGAAGGAAATTCTACAAATAATCTCTTTATCTAGATCAAGATAGGAATCGCAATCCTGCCTGGAGAGGTGGTGGCGGTGGTGGTAGCGGAAGTTCTGGTGGCGGATGGCGAGACAGAAATCAGCGTGGTGGAGGTCACAGATACAGTGGTTCTCCCAGCACATGGCGAGGAAGAGGAGGTTCAAGTGGAACAACAGCACATCGTGGTTCTGACAGAAGAGGAAGTGATAGGCGATCTTCGAACGACCGAAACCGACCTTCACGTCCAGGAGGCTGGGGTCAAACTGGGTGCGTATTTAACATAATTTCGAACTCCATCAGAGCAATAAATCGGTTCTTATTTCTAACAACTTCTAATTTCGCTTTGACTTTACAGTTACCAAGGTGCACAAGCAGCTGGCAGCTGGGGAGGTCAAGGAAGTTGGTCTGGAGCACAGGCTGGCTGGAATCAAGGTGGCTGGGGTGGCGGTCAGCAGCAGTGGGGAGGCAACTGGAAAGGCTATGGACAAGGTAGCTACGGCCAATCTGGATACAATCAGCAAAATTACGGCAATGGTAATTGGAACAGTTGGAATCCACAGTATTACAATCAATCTTGGGGCCAAAAACAGCAAAGTGAAAAGAAAACTGCGGCTGGTGGTCAGACTGTTAGCAAAAAATAAATCACCACAGTAAATGTTACAAGAGTGGAACAGAAAGTAAAATATAGATGCCTCTAATAATTCTTGTAACAGTATTTACGTGTCAGCAGTCGAGATTTCTTGTAAAGAAAAGCTTTTTTAGTTTTATCGGATTTTGAAAACGGTCGATAATTGATGGTGATACTCTCTTCTATTAAACTTTGCTTTATTTTATTTTTATTAACAAATTTAACCCACTTTTATTACATTGCTCATAATACATCATCAGAGTAAATTTCGCGATCATTTCATTCAGTTTAATTTTCTTTTACTAAAACTTAATGCTTAATGTATTTTTTTTTGTACATAAAATAGTTTTTTTAAACATTGTCGAACAAAATGTTAATAGTTTCTTTATTGTAATATTGTCAAATAGCTTCTTAGGTGTAGAAGAAATGAGACTTGTATAAAAGAAATTCGTGTTTTGTTTTTGTTTGTCTCAATTACTGTGAAATGATTCCAGTGATTTTTACCAGACTGATTCCGTCTATTAGAAGAACCGTTCCTACGCTGCCGATCAGAATTTTGAGTTCACCTCTTTTTTTTATGATTGATTAACTTCTTATAATTTTAATTATATCAGAGCTAAACAACTTTCTCTTTAAACGGTTGAATGTTCTCAAAATTCTGTATAGAATGAGCCCAGGATAAAGCCAAATTGTCTTATTTTTTAAGTAGATATTGCAAAAATGTGTAAATTTCCATTTTTTTTTTTTTCAATTTTAGGTAATATCCGAAACAATCATAATTTTTAAATGTTTTTTGACTTATTTTAAAGTATTTTTCCACGGTATTGAAACAGCTTATAAAAATGAGTGTAACAATTTTCCTGTCACAGTACAAGAACTTAAAGTTGTATCAAAAAGTTAGAAAAATTATAATATTCTCTGCAGTGAGAACAATATTTTTGTAAAATATATGAAACATATAATCGCGAAGCTTCTATCAAAGGCCATCAAAATATATATTTAAGGATCGTCCATATATTACGTAATCAGTTTTTCTTTTGTTTAAATAAAGACGAAAAGAGGATTGCTGTGAAGTTGAGAATGACACAACGATATAAACAAATGAAAAGTAGATTACGTAATATATGGACGACCCCTTATTTAATTGTTATTCTGATTTGCCTGCAGATAAGATATTTTCAAATTTGTCCATCTTTTTGTTACAAATTTAAGTTCTTGCACTGTGATAGGAAAATTGTTCACACTTATGTTCATAATCTATTTCGATACTGTGGAAACATAGCTTTAAAATGAGTCTAAGAACATAAAAGAACGTTGCTTATTTCGGATATTCATCATGGGCTCATTTTATACAGCATTTTGAGAGCGTTTAATTTCTTTAAAGAGAATAAATTATAGCTCTGTCATAATTAAAATTAAGAGAACTTAATTAATCATCAAAAAAGAGGTAAACGCAAAATTCTGACCGGCAGTGTATTATGGTAAAGAAATGTTACAAGTTTGGAGGTTTTCTGTATTTTCTTCGAAGAGAAACTCTCGTTCTCCATTGGTGGATTTATTATTGTTACAGTCGCTACCAGGGGAGATTGATAATTTATATGTGTGAAATAAGTTTCAAGGACAATACTCATACAATTAACGTACTCATTTTTTTCAATTGAAGAAAATTTAAAAGTGAAGCCATTTTTTCAATTTCTACTTTTGAATTTTCTTTGCGTACATTATTTAGTATTCTTTCGATATTGAATTTTGCATTTACTAAAAATGTTTATGCATGTATTTTAAGAATTATGAAGAATGCAGCAATGTCGAAACAAGAAATCAATATGCATTTTCAAATGAAAATGCAATCTAATTTAACAAATTTCTTGCCATCCTAAGAACCAACAATCGCTTATTAACGAGCGCAGTAATAAGCCTGAGTTTCTGAGCCAGCGATCATAACAATTCGAGAATCTCAACTGATTCACTTTTCCGAATTGGGTTCATTCCACGAAATCGAGCCAAAAAGGTTGCACAAATAAATTTCCTGTGGAGCTCACTTTATCTTAATAAATAATTTTGAGGTATAGAATTATTTGATATTTGGAGAAAAACTTGTGAAAGTACTTTTATCTGTATGTAAGCGTCTGGAAGCAAAACAGATTTAAAAGTGCGATGTGTGTTTACAGAACGTACGATTTCGACTCTACTTTTTAATTAAATTTTAGAGGAGGATTTTAAGTAGTAACGTCTAAGCCAGAAACAGTGATAACTTTTTTCATATTTACGGCTTTAGTTAAAAAGCGGCATGTTTTTGCACGGCTGCAGCCGGGCTGTGACAAAATAAGTGTATTTTAAAAGGATAACTTTTGTAATGGACTCATTAATAAATATAAATTTTTTAATTTTATAGCACTTGAATCAAAATTTTTCTTGTCATTCACGTAGAAAAGAAAAACATTTAAGTTGTTAGTTTATCTCTTTTATCTTCTATTTACGTATATAAAATAGTTTGCATAGTCGGATTTTACTATTGGCATGTTAATGCTTTAAGTTTTAAGTTCGAGTTTTTCTTCACCTTGAAATTCTTGAGGTAAGTTAGGTCAGTTTTTATAACGTAGTTCAGTCTAGTATTTTATGTTTTAGGCGTGGTGCAACGGAAGTTAAATAAGCCTATAAGGATAATTTTAGGATGTAAATTATGTAATAGATGAACTTAAGTAGATTGGCAAAAATTATCCTTAGTGAACTACTAAAAAATGACCTAACAAGTTTTCTAAATGTTGTAGTTTGATCGAGGGGTTAACCGCTCGAATTTTGAGTGTCCCAGGGCCGTTGAACTATTACGCAACGTACTTTTCGAAGATTTTAGTCCCCCTGCTCCTTGTATAACACGAGACCCCCCCTTCCCTCTAGGTTACGTAACGTATAAATAAAAAAAAATTATTTACACGTGAAATATACATCCACTTGAAAAACTATCAAAATGTTGAATTCAGACATGTGCAAAATGCATCAAAAACAAATTATTGAAGATAAAATGGGTATAAAGATCGCAAATGCTTTACATAATACTTGAACGGCTCCACACCAGATTTCAGGAAGATATCAAAGATTTCCAAAGTTTTCAATGATTTCACAAAGGCTTTATAATTCGAAAAATGTAAATATTGTGTTGAAATTTTTGGAAATGATTAAAAAAAATGCCACGGTCTGGCTCATTTTAGTTTTTATTTTGTTTCAATAGTGCAATTTCATTAATTTTTAATTTGAAATGTGACTGAGAATAGGGCTTTAAAGCCCTACCTATATATTTTGAATAATTTCCCAAAATTTTAACCCAATATTAACATTTTTCAAATTACTATAAAGCCGTAACCGTTTTGAAATATTCTACTCAAATGAAAATTTGATATCCATGCAAGTAGAAGTTTGTTAATTATAAATAACGTTTTATTACTTATACGCACACAGACAGTATCACGATTATAAAGTGGGAAGCCTATTGTCTCGATCTTGTAATTCTAAACTTGCTCCTTTTGTCATGTTAGAATTTCCAGTCCTCGCACTTAATATCTATTTCCATATTAATTTCCTCTTTTATAGTAAAAAACAAAAGCATCTTAGATGCGCTTTTGAATAGAAAATATTGTTTTAGGAGAAACATATAGATATCCAAATTTGAAAAAATTAAAGCTTGAAATATATAAAGCATTATAAATTCGATTTGATTAGAAATCATCTTCTCTATTGGAATACCAAATTTTTAATATAAAATTGCGAGCAAAATAAAATGTTTTGGAAATTTTTTAATTAAAGTCAAATTGTTAATCTACTGTCCAAAAGTATAATCTAGTAAGTGCCATTTGACATAAAGGCTATTTTCCAGCACTTCTGCAGCAGTAATAGACTTTTTTTACAAGCTGAAGGCAAAAAAATTGTAATAGTAATATCTGCAGATCAAATAAGAATGGTTTTTAAAAATTGTTGATCAAATCATCAGTTTTAACAAATCTTCCACAGATTTAATTTCGACAATGTAATCAATACCCTAAAAATTAGTAGAAAAAAATGGCTTCAGTTGAAATAATAAAAACGATAAGAACATCGGAACATTGAAGCCGTTTTTCAAAAAGGGGCCTAGTAGGGATTTGGTCCCCTAACCAAAAAGCTGAAAATAAGGCAAAATAATGGCAAAAATTTGAAAGACTCTCAAAATGACCCTTGAAATCTCCTCTTTAAAATGAGCCCAAGAAACTATCTTCCTCTCACTCTAACCCAGAAATTAGACCGGTCTTTCTCATTTAATAACTCAGTCAATATTTATCAGATATACTTCAAAGGGGGCTTATTTGAAGCGGAATTTAATAATTTTTCTATGGCTGTTTTAGATATTATTCTATCCATTTTTTCCGGAAACACATGTGATTATTAATACTTTTTTTATTTTTTTCGACATCGAGATCTTACTAGTTAGGCCCCTTTTTGACGAATGGCTTTAATTGCAGGGTGCACAGTCCTAACCCTTTTTTTTAAATTCTCCTTTTCCCCCTATTCTCGAAAAACTTCCCCTTTTCTCTTTAAATATACGATATTTGAATTACGCGGAAAATTCTCTGAAATTAGTAAGTGTACCCATTACTGAATAATAATTAAAGCACTTGTAGCACTTTAATAAATTATTTATGAATTTGTCCTATTGGTTCAAAAATTATAACAAATTTGTTATATTTATAGCTTTTACTATTGAACAATAATAAAAAATTACGAAATTCAAACA
>CAKNWW010298773.1:0-12424 GCA_932074435.1 Andricus kollari | reverse complement strand
CAGTCGGTAAAACAGGGGTCGATAATTTTTATATTATGATTTTAACATATGCCGGTAAAGTAGGGAGCAATGTTATCATCAGTCGGTAAAACAGGGAGGTCGATACTTTTTATATTTTCATTTTAATGCATGTCGGTAAGGTAGGGAACAATGTTACCATCAGACAGTAAAACAGGTGGGTCGGTTATTTGTTATATTATCGTCTTAACATATGTCGGTAAAGTAGAGAGCAATTTTATTATCAGTCGGTGAAACAGGAAGGTCATTTCACCATCGTTCGGTAAGGTAGGGAACAATGTTACCATCGTTCGGTAAAACAGGGGGATCGGTAATTTTTTATTTTATCATTTTAACATATGTCGGTAAAATAGGTAATAATGTTACCATCAGTCGGTAAAACAGGGAGGTCGGTAATTTTTTATATTATCATTTTACTATCGGTAGGTAAGGTAGGGAAAAATGTTACCATCAGTAGGTAAAACAGGTAAATCGGTAACTTTTCATATTATCATTTTACCAATGGTCGGTAAAACAGGGACCATATATAATGCACATCTCCAACCACAGATGGAGCCTCAGTCGCTATATCAAGAGCCTACCTTATCAATCGGGTGTAAATAACTGATGACGTCACTCAGTACTTTCTGTCAGCACTAATATCAATGTATTGACAGTCGGTAATGCATTGATCGGCCGTTGAATTGATTCTCAGTCTATCCGTACCTTACCGACATCCTGTGTGTCGCCCCAGTGTGTCATGCACGCGCGCGCTGGTATTCCCTATTTCTACAAGTGTCGCGTTGATATTTCCTGCGCTTTTTCAAGTAGCCTACAATTTATCAATTTAAATTTCCCGCGCTACAACTCATTAATTGGCAAATCAAGTTTAATCTTAGAAAAATTAAGTAAAGGAAACAAAAAAATCTTACATAGTAACTTAAACTAACTAACAAATAATAAGAACAATGGTTAAACGTTAAAATTTGATTCATTTACTTTCTTAATTTTTTTACAATTTATTTAACATTTTTAAATTCGACATTATTATATTGTCCACTCAAATATTTCAATTGTAGCTTCTCAGCAGAAGCAGCTTCCTGCATACTTTCCAGAGTTTCAGGATCTTCTAGAACTTTCACAAGCCTCGCAGGTAGGAAAGTATTGAAAGTACCTTCCAGCTCGACAACGATCCTTGTTCCATACTTGGTTTGCACCTTCTGGATCCTCTTCACTGCATACCTCTTCTTTGGAGTCAGGTCTGTCAGCGGCCTCGTTGGTAGGTAGCCTTCCATTCGACCAATAGCATTGATCTTCTGCAGGTCCATTTCTTCTTCAGAGATATGACGTCTTTTCGCAAGCAACTGAAGAGGCTGAATGAGAAAATCGCTCTGGAGATGCGCTTTTATAGGCAGAAATCCCCACCCTTCTAGTCGTCACTCCAATTCTGCGCATGCGTAGTATTTTAATAGGGGATTCCCCCTCTTATACGATTAAATCCCACCGTCATAAATTTTTCTAAGCTAGAGTCAATGCGACAGAGGTTGCAATATTGCGCATGTGCAGATAGATTAAAGTGAAAATTATTTTAAGATATTCAATAATGAGCAAATTAACTAATTTATTACTTGGAAAAATGTTACATTAAACTAATTTTTATTTACAAACTAAATATAAACTAATGTTTACTTAAAAGATCTAACTTAAAATTAATAGGAAGGGTACATTGATGTGCTATAGATTCATCATAACTCACTGGAGCTGGAACCTTCAGTATTTCTTCCATCTTTGTAACAGCCACAAATAAATAGTATATAAATTAATGGTCGCTGAATGGAGCTGAATATGATGTATTGTCTTCACGATGATCGGAAGATAAATGACGTGTGACGGCACTTCAACGATCTTATATCCTGGTGGAACGGTTGGGAAGAATTCATGAATCGTGAACACGTGATGTGAATCCCAAACGCTGACCGACAGAATCTTTTGGTTTAAAATTAACTTCACGGTTGCTCTTGATTTCACTACGCAACGTATTGTTGTTTGGTCTAATATTAACTATAGCATCATTATTATTATCTGAATGCCTTTGCACATATTTTTCAATATCACCTCCATTTGCTGATACTGTTACAACAGAAAAGTCTCTATTCATTAGAGATCTTTGTATGTACTATCAATATCTTTAATTTCATAACTACCAGGGGGTATGGTAACCACCTGATTACCAATATAAAATTTATTCTTTTCCACATCAACGTTAGGATTTGAATTAAATGTGAGCAGCTCAACTAGACCAATAGCATAATTTTTATTTGGTGAGAGTTCTATTGGTGGAAAGTATTCTGCCTCAAGTCTTTCTTTATACTGATTGCATGCAAGCAATTTCTTGCACTTATATAGACTATATTTGCTCTTTACGTTAAGCTGTTGTCATAGAAATTTAAGACATAAATGACCACACTCAAATGTATTGTAGTCTTGATACCTATCAGGACTGTATTTTATAAACTTCTTAAATGCTACCCAATGTGTACCTGGACCATCTTTATCGTCAAGGTTAACTATGGCTGCCTCCTTTCGATGAGGTCCTCTAGCAGGTAATTCATTTCGCATAAAGGCTCCTCGAAAATATGGAATCTTTAAAGTCTCAGCATAATTCAGTAGATCAAAATCAGTTAATGCACGATGTGCTAGCTTCACTGTAAGTTTTTTTTTCTTGAATAAACGTTTTTTAGATGCACGTTTTCTATCTTTAGGACCACGACCTTGAGGACCTGGTTTGATATGAAGACCCAGTCCTTGTCGATAGCGTTTCAAGTGTAGTCCTTTTCCAAGAGCTATTTCCTCCATCGTCTTATTATGACGTGCAGTCTCTTGAAGTTGATGTTTAGCTGTATTGGAATCATTTACAGCTTTTGCGACACCAGCTGCTCCACCAGCAAGAGCTCCAAGTGCACTGAGTCCTGCGAATATTGGAATCAGTGGTAAAACACCACCAACTTTTGAGGGTACAGGTAGAATACGAGGTACTCTCACTTGACTTCTACCTCCAGCTCTTTTAATAGCTTTTCGAGCAGCCTCCGTAGAAGTTTTAATGACAACTTGAGCATCATTACTAGGAGACATAAAATGTTTAGCAGCATCCACAATTTTTCTCAAAGCTACCCGTTTCTTAGAAACCTTTTTACTCTTCCTTTTATTCTTCCTTAACCCCATACCGAGTTTTGATTTAACTTTCATGATATTGGTTATAGCTAGTACAGCTGCTTTTTCACCAATATCAGAGTTTTTAGAAAAAACACGTTGCCACGCTTTGTCAGCTAGTATGCTATCTGCAACGTTTCTCGCTTCAATATTCTCTCGATTCTTCGAATAAGCAATATCGTGCTCCTTACAGGTAGCGTCCAGTGGGTTTATACCTGGATCACCTCGCTCTAAACGTTTAGCTAACTTAGTACCAGGTCCACAGTACTGGTAACCTGGCAAATGTAATTCAAACGGTAACTGGTTAATAATAGTATTAATTAAACCTCGACCTCGACGCTTCTTACTGTGTACAAGCATTCCTCACTCTATGAAGGTCAGTTTGCGACTGACTAGAAGTCCGTATAAGCACTGTACTTATAGCTTTCGCATCTAGTAAGGGAAACGGATACTGTATTCTCAACGAGAAACTTTATATTAGTATAGAGTTAACAGGCTGGAGAGGCGGTCCAACTGTTGTTAACTGTGTGGAGACTATATTTCAACTGATCCAAAATCTGTATAAGCGCTGTATTTACAGCTTTCTCAGCAATCAGTCTTGAGCTGTGGTTGTAGCCACAACTCATTATAATTGTTCACGAGGGAAGTGGATACTGTATTCTTAACGAGCAACTTCATATCAGTTTAGACTTAACAAGCTCGGGAGGTGGTCCAACTGATGTTAGCTGTATGAAGGTTAACTTCCAACTGATCCAAAAGCTATATAGGCGATGTACTTTTAACTTTCTCGTTAGTCAAGGTTAAAATGAGATTCAAGACACAACCTGTCAAACTTCCAGTCGCAAATATAGACTCCCTCGTTGAGCCTGGGCAGAAGAGGGTGAAGCGTCATGGTAATCTACTATCAAACAGCATTCGTGCAGTTATTTGTGAACCATCAAATTGTGGTAAAACGAATGCACTGCTTTCTATAATTCTGCATCCAAATGGTCTCAGATTTGATAATATTTATCTTTACTCAATATCTTTACAACAACCCAAGTATCAATTCTTGGAAAAAGTAATCAATGATGTAGATGGTGTTGGGTACTTTCCATACAGTGAGCATGAACAAGTAACTTCACCTAGTAAAGCTAAACCAAACTCTATCTTTATCTTTGATGACATCGCTTGTGAGATGCAGGACAATGTTAGAGCCTTTTTCTGCATGGGCAGACACGTCAGTGTTGACTGTTTCTACTTATGTCAGACGTATGCTCATGTTCCTAAACATCTAGTCTGGGATAATGTTAATTTATTACTACTTTTTCGGCAAGATGATAAAAATCTCAAAGATGTGTATGACGATCATGTAAACACTGATATGACTTATACTCAGTTTCGAGAATTATGTTCAGCATGTTCGAATACAGATAAATATGGATTTTCAGTTATCGACAAAGAAAGAAATTTAAATGAGGGTAGATATAGAAAAGGATTTGACTGCTTTATTATTCTATAAATAGTATTGCTTGATTGTAAATAAAGTTAGTTTTGTGTGAGACACTAAGGTATACACATGCTTCATATAGAGCAAGATGTGCTTCGTCAAATAGCAAAAGCAAGTGATGCTATTCGACGGAAACACCGCATGCTAAAGTTAGGCAAAGAAGCTACAGAGAATATTCTTAGTGAAACTTTTAAACCTATAGTTACTCCATTACAAAAATAAATATATGAATAATAAGATTGAAAAAGGTGAAGATGAAGATGAAACAGAAAATGATAATATTTCCTTCATGACTGCTAACGATGACCAAGCACATGATACAACTATGATCCAAGAAAATGATGAACCTACTGAAAATTGTGACAAGTTGACAAATAAATTTATTGGACTATTAAATAAAACTAGAAAACAATATTTGGATATGGTTTACGGTGTACGAAAAGCCAATGACGGAATGATTATAATTGGTGATACATCAATCAGCTTTGATGGTCAATATATCAAGATTGGTGAAAAATTGTATCGGAAAAGTACTGGATTGTTCGAACTCTTATTTAAACAAAAACCTGATGAAACGTATACATATAAGTCAAGATGATCAAAACAACTATAAAGAAATTCTTACTGCTCAGGCACATAGGAAAACACATTCGTTCGAATAATACTTTAAAATATAAGAATATCATAGCGAAATTCTCCCCACATAAGCGATCATCAACAAGTGGAGGTGCATTAAAGAAAAAGAAACGATTAAAGAATTCAATACCTCAATTTTTAATAGCAAGAAAAGATTCAAGGCCAGACTACATTTATCGGGATGATCCTAACGAGCTAGTTGACCGCCTTCGACTACTCACAGAATCTCAAGCAGCAGGAAAACCAAGTCGTAATAATTAATTTATTTCCGTCATCGAGGAATTGCGAGAAGCTCAAATCATATGATAAGAGATTGAAGCTCACTAAATCGTCAGTATTAAAATGAATATCGACGTGTTCGGACATCCTATGAATCAAGCTGCGTCCGCAAATCGTGGACCTCCTGGTATTTGTTTTAAATTTACCTCTAACGGTAATTACGATATTGATAAGAAAAGACTCTGTAACGTTCAAGACGCTGAAGAACAGCTTGATGCTGTTAATTTGAGACTTGTACAGCGCATTGTTCAAAGTGAGTTACGAACGCTTTATCAGGTTACGTCTTCTATGCGTAATGAAATTGATAACAATAATATTATAATTAAAATTCTTGAAGAATCAGTAAATAAAAAATTAAAGAATTTACAGATTAATACCCAACAAGAGTTATCGCTACGGAACGCTAAACTCATTGCTCAACTGGACGCTCGACTGAACGCATTAGAAAATGAACGCAAAGAAGGAGATAGTAGTCACCGAGCTGCATAAACCGGCAAGAAAAAATTATCCACGTCGTTCTGTGATAATGCGTGGTATAGATGAAACATGGCTGACTTGGTTGAAATGTTAGCATATTCTCAAGAGAATAAGAGTTTCAAATACCATGAAATTCATACTTGCACAGGGACGAGTTCCAAAAAACTTGCATACAGATCAAGGCAAAGAGTTTTACAACTCTGAATTTAAAGCTTTAATGCAAAAGTATAGCATTAAACTGCAATCAACTTTCAGTGATTTAAAAGCGTCCATTATTGAACGATTTAATCGTATACTCAAGAATAAGATGTGGACACAATTCAGCTTGCAAGGCAACTACAAATGGTTAGATATCTTACATAATCTCATATCCAAGTATAACAATACGAAACATCGAACAATCGGTATGAAACCAAAAGATGTAACCATCGATGATGAGGAAGAATTGATGCAACGCTTCCAGAAAGTTGGTGACAAAGTTCGAATCAGCAAGTAGAAGAACATTTTTAAGAAAGGATATACACCCAACTGGACAAATGAAATATTTACTGTGGATCGGATCATGGTAACTAAGCCAGTAACACGTAAACTAAAGGTCTATCAGGATCAACCTGTCGCTGGAGGCTTTTATCAAGAGGAACTTTTAAAAGTGAAGTATCCAGACATTTACCTTGTGGAAAAAGACATTAAGAGACGTGGTAATAAAATCTATGTCAAATGGCTTGGGTTCGACAGTTCACACAACAGCTGGATAAATAAAACAGACATGTAATAAAGTTAAGCTAACGTTAAAGTAATGTTAAAATAAAGTTAAGCTAACGTTAATGTAATGTTAAAGTAACGTTAAGCTAACGTTAAATTAACGTTGAGCTAACGTTAAAGTAACGTTAAGCTAACGTTAAAGTAACGTTAAGCTAACGTTAAAGTAACGTTCAATTAACGTTAAAGTCACGTTAAGCTAACGTTAAAGTAACGTTAAAGTAAAGTTAAGGTAACGTTAAAGTAACATTAAACTGAGCTTTAAAACTAATGTTAAAATATCATTAAACTAATGTTAAACTAACACTAAAAGTAAGGGAAACGAACTTATGTATGTAATCAGATGTAAGGTTTCATTAAATAAAAACATATGAAATGTATATAAAAAATCGTTCATTTATTCATGTTTTTACAATCATCATCATAAGTCCCGACAATGTTTTTTATCGACTTATAAACTATTTACAACATGTACGCCGATTTATAGGTTAATTATTTACATTGGTATCATTATCCTTAATCTTATAATGGCCCCAAGCTAGCGTATCAGTGCTTTCAGGCAAAAGATACCGCTTATCATCGAAGGGGCTTAAAGCCACTTTTAACTGTTTAACCGTATCAACTTGATGAAGACGCGATCTAATGATATACTGCGTTCTAGTTTGAATCGCGGCATTTCTCAAACAGTCAACGTAGTCATCAAAGTTGATAGATTTCTGTACAACGCCTGATTTTATACCCTTGGACTTCTTTACAAAATCTTGGTAATGACCTGTCCACTGCACTCATCTTTCATGAGGCCTAGAACTTTTTTGTTGACTTGAGGTATACCGTAAATGTTATTTACAGGATAATCGGATGCGTCAAACTTGTTGATATCTTGTTTCATCTCCTTGTAAATATCTGGACATTTAACTTCATAAACTAAGCTATCAGTGTCTGTGTATAGCAGTTTACATTTGTCACCGTATTTGTCAAGCATATAGCCATAATGGAAGTCATAAATCAAGGTTTTCGAAATGTCCAGCACACTTAGCGCAACATATATGGGTTTTTTCATAAAAACCTCAGTCTTCCTAAGTTCCACGGCCACTAGATCTTCATGGAAGATTGCTCGTCTGTGGTAATTAGGTCTAGATATGAGGGCTTCTGCTCCATACCTACCCTCCCACTTTGTCACGAGTTTAACATCTACATGTTCACGCACATTCACCATTGTCTTACCGTACACAGCATTGTTCATGAGTTTGAACAGGTTTTTCTCAAACTCATTTTTAGCTGCAGCTCTCTTTTCTGTGTTAAAATCTATGTATGATTTTAACCATGGAGCTTGATTAAATTTAAGAACGCGATGGATTTTAACAAGCTTAAGACCTTTTGCCAAAGCTAGTTTCAGTAAACGGTAATGGAGAATTTGCTTTCGTTTCGGGAGGAGGGTAGTTAGGAGTTTCTCCTGCTTTGACCCTGGTGGTTTCGAGTGTTCAGGGAAAAAAGGTAAATCACTGTGAGTATCATGAAGTTCTTGGGGGTAATCAAAATCTACCTCAAGCATGTAGCCAACAGGGGCATCATCGGGAATATTAAAGTTGAAGCTATTGTCAACATTTGATACCCACTCGAAACCACCAAATGGAAGCGCTTGTGCCATTGCCCAACCATAGAGGTTGTTGGCGTCAAAACATACTATATAGATGATCTCATCATTGTCATTGTATGCTTCCATATAGGGATTATTGGCTTTGGCATAACGGTTGGAGCATTGACTAACTATACCCCTTATACCTAAGTCAATAAACAGGATTTTATCAATGTCAGTGAGGAGTTCAAGCTTTACTCTAGTATATTTTAGCATGGTATCCCAAGTCAAACCAGGAGTTGTATAATAATGTGCTGGATCGAGGCTATATGCTATCAGACACTGATCACGGAAGTTCTCAAAGATATCTGCAAGTAGCAACACATCCGTTTTCATGAACAGATACACATAACCGCCAAGATTTTTGCAATTAAACTCAGACCATACCCGTTGCGCATGATCATAATCTTCATCGTAAATTGTAGAGTCATTTAATGTGCTATATAATTTTTCTTCAGGTGGTAGTTGCGTTTCTTTGAGCTTTTCCCTAGAGTCAAAGTACTCATAAGGAAAAACTCTTTTGCGCGTTAGCATTTTGATTTTTTCAGCACTTAAATTTGAAAAGAGACTCTGTTGACTATTTTGTATTCGTCGAGGTATGATGCTAATTTATCTAGCGAAGAAGCCATAAATCGGAATGAATAAAAAAGCGGAATTTTATCTCACTCTCTCTAACATTTTTCGTGAAGCTAATATACCTCTCTTTATTTAGAGGGAGTAGATCAATTCGACCTTCAAACTCAGTGGCTACTTCGCGAATAATGAAATGAGCATCATACTTACTCAAATTATGGAAGACAACGGGTATGGTTCGAGAATCTTTGTAATTTAGATTACAATCTTCATGAGCAGGCCCTCGGTATTTGCCAGCAAAATGTGAATGGTCACGCACTTTCTTTTGGTCGGGTGCTATACTCTGCTCACAAATATGGCAGGTAGTAGCTTCCCTAAAGGCAGCCTTCTGCTCAGTAGTCAAGTTCTCCATAGATATGGGGCACATGAATACTGTTTCAGCATCCTCTGCCAATTGTTGGAATTCTTTTGCAAACCATTTGGCAGGATCAGCTTCATCTTCCGGGCACGCCTTATAGTCGGAAAGTGTGTCATCATAACTACATTTTATATAATAGCCTATGCTTGGTATCTGATGCTTTTGAAAGATCTCAGTGCTACTTAACTTCTCCTGAGATTCTTCAACGGGAAGCAACAGCCACGCACAATCGGCATACACGACAAACGGTACCTTTTCCTTATTCCTATAGTTTGTGAACTCAATTATATTTTTCTCAGGTTTCGGTAATTTGACTGTACAATGATTTATCTTTTTACAGTTATCATTGTGTTCACACAACTTTTCTTCGCTTGAAAAATAATGGAGACATCGATCACAAAAATATACTTTTTACGTTTATTTTTCGATAGTTGTCCACCAATTAGTGCAGATAGATTTTTAATCCATACATAGTGGAAATTTGAAGTATCGATGCCTACGTGTAGAAGATTGACATGTCGTTCCCTCTTTTGCGATGTAATATATAGGGGAACGACAGTGTAATCAACATTCCTTTGTACAAGACCGTATACATTGATGAAGCTCAAATTTTGGGATATTTTTTAAAGTTACAGGAAAGTCTATACCAGTAAAATCTAACCTATCTTCATGCATATTATATTTAGAAACACGATGGACATTTTCTAAATCTGGATATAATGCTGATAGAACAGCCCATTTGAAACAATGCTTATCATTCTTATTTTCTACATTTATACATGCTTTCTTTTTCTTAATTGGATCAGGTAGGGGGATAAATGAACTAGCCCGCAAATGATTATATTTATTTACATTGATTTTCAGGTGTATGATTGAATGTAATGTACAATCGGAATCAGTTTCTTGGAATTCTTCAACTTTTTTCAGGATTGGTTGTTTCATATATTCATTAAACCAATCGTCTAACAGTGTCGTCGGGAATATGTCATTTGTTTCGGCAAGAATGTTTTCACGTGTGCAGACTGATCATCTTTCGTTACATGTCTATATTTAGCCACTAGCACACCGTAAACTTTGACAGGTCCATACTTATTTAATACACATCGCATTCGTTCTTGAAATAATACAGAGGCATCGTTTAAAAAATTACTTATATCTATATGTACAAGGTTTGTTATTAAATTAGTTTGTAGTCGACATTGGACTGCTTTCTCGGAATCGGCCCAGTGAAGTCGCTTGGTGATATCATCTTCTTCGTCAGCTGTTGCATCTATAGAACCACCGCTACTCAAATGTTGTTGGAAAATTGCGCTTAGACCGATGATTCGATTAATAATGTGAAGGCATCTCTGCTTCTCAGATGTCCAGAAAAGATCCTTCAGTATAGATTTTAAGGTATCTATATTGGCATTGCATTGTCTTACCATGCGGTGAATGTATTCATTCTTGGATTCGCCATCTAGTAAATCAGGGAGCATGGCTACAGCTTCTTCTGTCCGGACGAGGAGTAACTCACATTCATCCAAGGAGATGCTGGGACTCTGCTTTGCAGGCCTCTGCTGCTGCTGCTTACAGGTCATGCGCTTTCCAGGCCTTTTTGAATCTGGTCGATGATGCTGCTGCTTCTGCTGCTCTCCAGACAATTTGGAAGCTGGTCTCTGTTGCTTCTGCTGCTTATTATCATCAGTCAGGTCGTCTGGTTGTTGAATGAAGGAATCGCTCGAGAGACGCGCTTTTATAGTCAGAAATCCACACTCTGCGCATGCCCAACATTTTAATAGGGGATTTCCGTCGCATTGTCGCCCCACCCCAACCTCCACTCTGACCAAGGACCTGTGAATCAAACTGCGCATGCGTAATCTTTCATCAGTGGAAGTCCCATCACAGTACTAGTAGTACTTTATCTGTGAGCTCCCACGCAACACTACACCCCAACTCCATCTAGAATATCCTGTTGAGATTCAATCTGCGCATGCGCCTTCATATTATTAGTGGATTCACCAGCCCACCACCACTCTAACCAAGAAGCTGTGGATCAAACTGCACATGCGTAATGTTTTATCTGTGAGGACCTCCCGACCCCAACTCCATCTAGAAATTGAGTTCGAGAATATTCTTTGGAGAATAAAACTGCGCATATATATATATATATATATATATATATATATATATATATATATATACCGGGCGACCTCTCAGAGTATGCAGCCTTATCCTTGCATGCGGGGCTCTACAAGGATGGACGAACCCTTTTCCCTAGCTGCTCGTGGGAACAACAATGATAACACCAAACATAGTTGTAGTAAGTGCGATTCAAAACGATCGAACGGGCAGGGCTCCCGGCAATGGGTCCTAGAGTTGGGAGAGCCTATCAAGACGAGGTCAATGCGATTGACAGGCAGAATCTCGTTACTTGTAAGTGGACGGATCGACTCAGGGACAACTTACTGGAGTGCTATGCTACCAGTATGGCTCCTGAACGGAAAGGTTACATGGCACGACTGCATACTCTGTGGTGCGAGAAGCACCCAGAGCTCTCGCACTTTTCGCATCAACGTCTGCGAAACCGTGCCGAGGAATTCCGAAGAAGGGGTTATATAAGCGGAACGCCTACTCAACCGCAGCCAGAAGAAGCCGGCAACAGAGAAAGAGAGGCGACACTGAGACCAACCGCGAGCAGACATCCAATAGAGGAAGAGCGACGCTTCAGGACCCGGAGAAACATGAACATTCAGGTTTCTCTTAAGCCCAAAGATATGGCTGAATTGGATGACGAGCTTCGTGGAGAGAGAACAAAAAACGAATGCATCAACTCAGCACAAAGATAGGCTGGGCAGTACGCGTCCCGCATTCAGTGTGTGATTGACTACATAACATCTGGCAGAACTTTCACTGCCAAGGTTCGACAGTTCGCGCGCGAGCTACGGATCTGTCATCACATGCTTAACAA
>CAKNWW010298768.1:0-14014 GCA_932074435.1 Andricus kollari | reverse complement strand
TAATGTTTCTAGCTTAAAATTATATCATTTAAAAAGTTTAACAATTTTTTGATTCATTGTTCAATTCAGAGAATTGAAAATGATTACACTTTCACTTCATCAGATTTAAAATTGTTTAATTGAAAAGTGTTAATACCTTCCATTTTATATATGTAAATTATTGAGCAGTTGAACGAAAAATTGTTGAAAAACAATTTTAGTGTTCAGTTTTAAAATTCAAGAATCCCACTTCAAGTGCTTTAATTTAGAGTTCAGTTTTTTTTTTAATTAAACAATTCATAGCTTCAAGAGTTCAAACGAACATGACTACAAAATGATAAAGGAAGTATACTTTCGGCGTCTGCCGGTACACGCGCACTCGTGCAGTGGCACGAACGCGTTCGCAAAAATCGAGATTGCTCGGACATACTCGGGAACATAATGAAAGAGCACTATACGAAAAATCGAGACTTTGAGTTTCAATTTCTATAATGGGTCGCAGGTTCCTGGCATGTTGATATTCATAATGTCAATTTCTCAAATAAGCTTTACAGATTATAATATTCACTTTCTTGCTTATTGAAATTATTTTTAGACAAACTAGTAAGCACCATATTACTTTTTAGTACGGTTAATTTTTCAAATACAGATTCATAACATTTCGTATTCAAAATACTAATTTTTTTACTGAAACTTATTAAAGACTGTTATGTAAATGTCAAACTTTAGTACTTTAATGTGAATAATTCGAATAGTGCAACATTTTTCCGTGTTTTGTTACACAAGTATACTAAACTTTGATTCATTTATATCATTTATTCAAATAGAAGGTCTCTTAGTGTAAGATTTCAAAACTATACCTTATGTCACCGATTATGCCTAGGGCCCTTAAATCACTTAATGTAAGAGAAAACAGAAAAAAATCGTGGGCAATGGTAAAAACCAACAACAAACGATTGAAGAGTCTAGGTAAACATTAAAAAACACACACTCAAATGGCTGACGCTTTCATCTCTTCGAAGGTTATCGCAGCCTCAATCGTTCGATGAGCTGTAGATGATGAGGTCAACGTCTGCAGATATTCGTACCACGACTAGTCGGAATACCAGGTTGAAAATATACTGGTAGTCTAGCCAGCCAGCAGTTAAGAAGAGTCTTCGAATTGCCAGAGTGTCAACAATCAGGCAACGGTCCAAGTGCACCGTTAAAAAAGCTTGCTAACGGATTCATCTATCTAACCATATCATCAGAGAACAACTACTGGTATTCTACAGAGGTTCAAATATCTGTATTCGACGCGAGCTTGATTCGTATCTTATTTAATTGCACGATTTTTAATCATGGAAGTTATACGAAAAAAATGTGCTCATAAAAAAGTCATGAAGTACTGTACTTATAAGATGTTCATGGATTTTCTTAAATAATAGCAAGGATCACAGAAACTATCTTTCCTAAAGTTGAGACATAGAGGTATTTTAGAGAAAGATTTTTTTTCAAACTAGGATAAGGTATGCCAAAAAATTGTGATGCTTTGAATTTAGAATTTTTGGTATGCCTTCTAGATAGTATGCTAACCCACAAAAAATACCCGTAACTGTGTCACGTCCCGCGACTTTTATAATCATTATTATTGTTTGTAACAAATGGATTATAATTATAAAACATTCATATTCAATAAATAAACAAATAAGCTGAAAGATCATATTTAAATATTGTAAAAACCTCTATAAAATCCAATACACAATTTTAGGGTCCAGATTGAAAGGAACAACGCAATAGCCTAAATTCTATGCATCATTTTTGTTGCACTAACGCAACAAAAAGACGCCCACCAGTTATGGACCCATCAAGCTATCACTAAGATAACGATACAAACCGACTATATTTTCAATCTACTGCACCTAAAATACTGGAAGCTGCACGACAGTATCCGCATCATTCTTGCGGCTTTATCATGCATTCCTACGCATAAGGAACTAAAATCTTCATCCTGGAAACGGCAATCATCGATAATTGTAAGCGGACATCCAATGCGAAAACAAGTCACATAATTATTCTATATTTAGAAATAGCCCTACAGAAACAAACAGAAAGTTAGATTCCTCGAAACTAGACCTATGATTTATTACGCCTATACATTATAATCGTGGGAATATTCATAATTTCCATATGTGATACCACTATATCTAAAACTTCCTTCCTTTCGATAACTAAGAAGGGATACATGCATTTTGACAACTGCGCCATTCACCATATATGGCCATCTCAAGCATTTACCACTAAACCTGTAACTACTTACTCCTTTGGTACTCAGGAAGGGATACAGACAGTGCATAGGACGACTGCGCAATTCACCAAATTTGGGCATACATACTCATCCTCGATTCTAATTGGATATATAGACTTTTCGCACTATTCCACATGACAAATTATGGACGATAATTAAAATATAGGGCTATCCCTACTTTAATAGCTCTCTTCTATATGTGGATCTAAAGAAAGGCAACGTGTATAATAAATACGGCCGAACACGAAGAAAAAATCAGTTAAAAGTTCAAGTTTCAGTTAATAGTTCACCAGTCTTCGTCAGTTTTTACTATCTCCAGTCAACGTCCAGATTACAAGCTTTCCTACAGAAGAACCCTCGACAGATGACCATTCCGCCCTGGGTACCTGCGAACGGTTCACCCTACACGGCTTCCCCTCACTCAGCCAAACAGCTGTCGTCGATCCTGGTCAGCGGGAGTCCTTTGTACATAATGAGCACTTCCATGCGGAATATAACATTTTTTTAATTTAGCACTTGGTAATTTACAAATAAAATATTCGAAATCTGCGAATTATTACGATTTCAAAGATATGTTATTTGACTTACAAAGTTTAAAATCAAAGAATGTTCAAGTGTATATGAAATTGTATGCAAAATTGTTGAGTATATTTTACTCAAATCTACTGCAGTAGCTTTAATTCATAGGTACAATCTTTTACTTAATTTGGGCATTTCTCAAAATTATTCTTGAAATAATTTTAGATTAAATAAAAAAACGAGGTTCAAAATAACTTGTGGAAGGCAATTCTTGACCGATTTTGGATTTCGAAGAGATTCATGTCGCCAGATTTTAAAATTTTTGTTTGTTTTAACATTTATGGTAATGCAAATAGCAAAATATAGTCGATGGATTTATCGTCTTTAAAGTACATTTTTGAGTTAAAAATACTTGGTTTGATTAACAAAATAATACTTTATCATATGAATTTGTCATTCGATATTCTTCAATAATTTTATAAACAAATCACATAAACAAATGCCCAGTGTGGACATTTAAAGGCTTAATTTTATTGAAATTATGTTGTTCGTGTTGTTGAATGATAGAAATTTGTAATTCGGAATTTTTTATGAATTTTATAAACAAATTATATAAACAAATGCCCTGTGTATACATTTGAAGGCAGAAATAAATCGTTTTTTATTTTAAAATTCCTTCAAAAATGTCATCAGGTATAGATAGTGATGAAAACTTCTTATCATATATTTAAAAATAATTTTCTAACTAATTCTATAAACAAACGCCGAATGTATACGCTTAAAGTGATTTTTTCTTGTGAAAATTTTGCGTCTAAAATAAGCATATGTTCTTAAAATTCGTTTATTATCACATTTACATCGCGGAACAATACTGACCATATGACGTAAGGCAAATACGAGTAAGTTTAAGATGTGTTTAGAAGTTTGTGTTCTGGAAGATTTCATCAGGGTTTTTAAACAATTGTAAAAAAATGTGAATTCTAAGCTAAAAACAAAATTTTCATTAGATTCCTGGAAAATTTGTTTATGATTTTTTTCTCACAAATTGTTAAGAGAATTTTTAGAAAGTTTTCAGAACAAATTTTGACGTATAATTAAATGTTTTTAGCTTAAAATGGCTTAAAATGATATAATCTGAAAAAAATTGTCCTCAAGAGTTCGAATCTTTAAGTTCAATTACCGTGATCAATTCTTTCTCCATTGTTCAATTTTTATTTGCAGTCAAAAAGTTTTTTTTCCAACCTAGGATGACAAAGATATTTAAAAAATATATATAATATTAAATATATATAAACAATTGAAAATATGTGAAAATTCAATTGTTTGGTTGAAAATTCATGTATTTTATCAAAACATTGTCTTTTTCGCTGAAAAATTAATCTTCTTGGTTAAAAATGCTTGTTTTTGTTTGAAAACTAAACTATTGGATTAAAAAGTAATCTAACTTGTTGAAAATTAAACTATTTTGTTAGAAAGTATCCTTTTTGATTGAAAAGGCCAATGTTTTGTTGAAAATTCATCTTTATGGTTGAAAATTTGACTATTTTAATGAAAATTAATTTTTGAACTGAAAGTTTAACTTTTCCATTGTTGCTGAAAGTTCGGCCTTCTTCATTGAGAATTCATCTTTGTAGGATATAATTTCGACTCTCTTGTTGAAAATTTAATTATTTTCTTGAAATATCAACTGTTTTAGTAGAAATTTAATTTTTCTCGGATAAAAATGCAACTTGGTTTCAAATTATTTTGGAATCTTTTGAAAACTTCTAAGTACATCCTAAACTTACTTGAATTTGCCTCAAGTTATATGGTCAGAATTGTTCCGCGATGTAAATTTAATAATAAATTAATTTTAAGAACATATCCTCACTGTGGACGTAAAATTTTTGCAAGAAAAAATCACTTTAAGCGTATACATTCGGTATTTGTTTATACAATTAGTTAGAAAATTATTTTAAAATATGTGATGAGAAGTTTTCATCACTAAACATCACTGATGACATTATTTAAGGAAAATTAAAATAAAAAACGATTTCATTCTGCCTTCAAATGTATGCACAGGGCATTTTTTTATATTATTTGTGTATGAAACTCATAAAAAATTTCTAATTACAAATTTCCATCATTCAACAGCAGGAAAAACATAATTTCAACAAAATTAAGCCTTTAAATGTCCACACTGGGCATTTGTTTATGTGATTTGTTTATAAAATTATTGAAAAATATCGAATGACAAATTTATATGATCAAGTATCCTATTGTTAATAAAAGCAAGTATTTTTAACCCAAAAACGTACTTTAAAGACGAAAAATGCATTATGTAGACCGTTAATTCAATTTATTTATAACAATTAACTTTACCAGATAATAATTTTGTTGTTTTTAAACACCCCTGCTGAACTATGCTGAACATAGGAAAAAATTCTCCATGAAAAAAAAAATAAATAAAAAATCTACTATATTTCGCTATTTGCATTAACATAAGTGTTTAAACAAACATTTAAAAATCGTGCCACATGAATCTCTTTGAAACTAAATGCTTAATTTTTCAAACAAAATAAATCCAAAATCGGTCAAGAATTGCCTTCCACAAGTTATTTTGAACCTCGTTTTTTTTATTTCATCTAAAATTATTTCAAGGATAATTTTGAGAAATTCGATTGTTTGAGAAATAAACCAAATTTATTATGTTAGCTGATGAGTTTCCAAATCTGGCCAAATATTAGCTTCCGGAATTTCCCAAGTTAAGTAAAATATTGTACCTATGAAATTTCGAATATTTTATTTGTAAATTACCAAGTGCTGAATTAAAAAAATGTTATATTCCGCATTTTAGTGCTCATTATGTACAAATGACTCCCGCTGACTAGGATCGACGACAGCCGTTTGGCTGAGTGAGGGGAAGCCATGTAGTGGGGGAACCGTTCGCAGGTACCCAGGGCGGAATTGACCATCGCCCCTTTAACTCCGGACCCAAGAGAAGGCCCGACAACACAATACCATCAGAAATCTCGGTATATCTTGAACCAGTGTAACAATGTAACAACTTGAAAAATCTCATGAAAGAATGGACATATCGAGATGTTTTTTTTTTTTTTAATTTCAGCTAACTTTTTGCGCTGATTACAAATTTTGCATTGAAAGTTCAGAAAAAGCACGTCTCGTGTTTGAAAAGTAATTGTACTTTTTTATATTTTCGCTAATTGTACAATTGCTGGCATAATTCTTCGACGTAGTGTAAGCAGCATTTCATTATTTTTAAGTTCATTCAATAATGTTACAAAAAATGTGTACTGAATGCAACATTTGTTTTTCAATAAACTTGATTTGCCGCGCATAAAGTTGAAGATTTCTATTGAAATACAAGATATACACGGTGTGCTTCAAGACTGAAAAAGTTGGACTAAAATGGATCCAAAATCTGCTTACGCAACAAGTTTCTATATCGTTTGGACATTAAAAATCAGCTGGATATAAAATCCTAGCTGCTCCCTTTCGCAAGTTATGCGCATTTTTAGATTTTTACATAACAACCTGTACTACAAAGCTTGCATAATCGAATTTATTAAGTACAACGCTTTTTCAAGTTTACCGTTTTTCCAAAATATATCGAAAATAAGTTTGTGTGACTTATTTTTCACATTTTGAAAATTTAGTTACCACTTTTAGCCATGTCCAGTACCAACGACGAGTACGTAGTGGCTGAGTGATCCCATTTTACATTTTTTTGTTTTTAACTTTTGTTGTATTTTTTATATATTATATATTAATTGGTACATATAATAAATTATATATTTAATAGTATGGATAAATTTAAATAAGTGTTTTTTAACAATATTTAGAAATATAGATTAGTTAATAATGTTTAAAATTATAAGTGAAGCGAAGAAAATTCTATTACTGCTTTTCATAGCAGTAAGGAGTATGATTTGTGCTGTATACATGCTACCTTGTAACGTGCCCAGAATAAAAAAAAAAATCACGATTTTTCGCTTTGCTCTGACCAATACCCTAATCCATTATTGTTTTCTATGATTCCTAAAGTTTCTTTTACGTGAGTAAGAATTACGTGAATTTTTAGTGTTTCGGAAAGTTTATCGATGCTTTTCAGAGCTTTATCTAATTCATTGATCAGGTAAAAGTCCAACTTTTCCAGAGGTGAAACAAAAATGAACAATTTTATTAATTGCTTTATAAGCAGTAATATAGAGTATAATTTTGAAAATTCCTACCACTTGATATATTTTCGAATCTATTAGTTTGTCAGCTTCTTTTAATAGCGTTCTACACGCAGGTAACATGTATACAGAAAAAATCATACTCCTTACAGCTATTAAAAGCAGTAATAGAATTTTCTTCGCTTCACTTATAATTTTAAACATTACTAACTAATCTATATTTCTAAATATTGTTAAAAAATACTTATTTAAATTTATCCATACTATTATATATATAATTTATTACATATACCATTCCATATATAATATATAAAAAATACAAAGAATACAAAAAAAGTTAAAAAAGAAAAAAAAACAAAAAAATACAAAATGGGATCATTCAGCTACTACGTACTCGTCGTTGGTGCTGGAATTGGCATGAAATAGCGTTGTACTTGATAAATTCGATTACGCAAGCTTTATAGTGCAGGTTGTTATGTAAAAATCTAAAAAAAGTGCATAACTCGCGAAAGGGGGCAGCTAGGATTTTAAATCCAGCTGATTTTTAATGTCCAAAGGATATAGAAACTTTTTGCGTCAGCAGATTTTGGATCCATTTTAGTTCAACTTTTTCAGTCTTCAATCACACCGTGTATAGGATCACAGGTGGAATGTCGAATGGTCACAGGTATATTAATTTGCGATTTCTTGTGATAAGTGTAGTGTGTAAAATCGTACAGTTTGGTCAGTACACTCTCTAAATCTGAATTAGTGAAACTTTCACTAATTAAATTAGTAAATGTATATTTCACTAACAAAATAGTAATATTTTAAGGTTTGACTTTTAAAATAGTAAGTATTTTACTGATAAATTAGTATAAGTTTTACTAATTTGAATTAGTAAACATGGTTCACTATTATTTAGTAACTTCGCTTTAGTAATTAAATAGTAACCTAGTGCGATCACTAACGAATTAGTGAACTGTAATGATTACGACCAATCTGAAGTCATTTCCTTATATAGCTTTCTGCAGTTTCACGCCAATCCATGCCACGCCATTTGTTTATGCTTTGTGTCAGAAGCGAAGTGAAGCGTTCTCGAAGTGTTGAATTGTGGTACTTAACTTTATGAATCAAAGGATTTATACCAAGAGTAACTCCTGCTACTTCATCGGCTCATGTTCCACTTCTTTCAGATGAAGAAATTTAATTTTAATGTGTGACTGTGAATAAACTTATACATGAATTTATAATAGTGCATATTTTTTGTATTTCACCATTTTTAAGAATCTCTTGTCAATTCATATTTATTTAAAAAATATTAATTTTGTCACTAAAAATTAGTGCATTTTAACTATTCAATTAGTGACTTTAAACTATTTAATTAGTAAACACTGCAACGACACGGACTACTAATTGCTTCCCGTGTAGAAATTGCCCTAAGAATATTGGGGCTTTCATAGGGGCCCAAACAGTTTACCCTTATTAGGGTGCCTCTCATCAGGACCTACTGTGACCCGAATAAGGCAACCCTTTTTATTAAAGTGACTTCCACACCAGACCCCCTATTGTGGCACTGGCCAGGATCGCTTTAGGTCCTCAATGTGTTACATGATCAAAAATAGTTCTGGTTTTTTTTTACTCAAAACAATTTGACGTATGAAATATTGTATAAAAATATTGTAATGCTCTATAATGCAGGACTTGAACTAAGTCAAACTAAGTGACTATTCGTCACACTGTGTCGTCGCTGCATTTACACCATGTAATACGAACGAAATTTTCGACCATTTTATATGTTAAATATTTTTGGAATTCATTAATTATCTTATGTGTATGCAATATTATTTACCTTATTGGACAATCACTCAACCTTTTCCTTGACACACAACTTTTTAACTGTAATGTTCTTCGCAAGAAAATTTCCTTTCATATTTTTAAGCGAGAAATTATACTTAGGAAGAAAATAAAAAAATTTTTGGTAGCACAAAAACTGACAGAAAGAAAGGTCGTTTAAAAAGAAAATGCACAATTTTTGTAATAAAATTAAAATTTTGAAAATTAAATTAAATTTATATTCTAGAATCAGTTTAGAATTTTTCAGCTCCAAATTGTGTAAGTAAATATAAAACTTTCCGTCTTGCAAAAATTTTGAAAAAAGTTATTATAATTTACTATTGTATAATGATATCTCATACATCAGTATTTAATTAACAGATTTCTAAGTATATTCATGAATCAATCAAGCTCAGTACAAAGTTTTATAGTTTGCTAATAAAAATTTACTTCTATTAATAATAACTAAAAATAATGTGTGAAAAAAGGACACATGACCAAGTAAAATTTTAATAGCAGTAGATTTAAATTGCGCGCAACTAGCCACTTATCACGTGATGTAGTTTCTATTGGTTGTACCTTTTATTTCGTGTCATCTTCGGCCAATAAGTGCTCTATCTTAAGCACTTAACCTAATCTGGCAACAATGACATGGCGGCCGGAACGTTTCACAACGCAACGTGTGTGTGATTTGGTGCGATTTTACCATTTTACTGTTTTAACACGGTGCCGAGTGCCAGTGTGTTTGAATCATTTACGTATAATTCAAAAATTATGTCTGATACAGAGGATCAGATTTATGATTTCCAGTTAGTGGAATTTATTACGAAAGGGCCGAAAAATAAACTTAAAGACATTGATTGTGTACCTTCAACGTGGATTACTTTTAACACGAGGAAAGGGAAACCAGAAACGAAATTTATGGCACCACCCTATAACGAAGATACCAACTAGAAGATGTTTCAGTGGTTTAAAAAATTTCTTCCGCTAATATATCTCATTTATTTTGTCAACGCACAAAACAAGAACAGTGCTTATTTCAAAAAAGGTTCTATTGGGGCCCTACTGGGGGCCCCTGACATTAATTAGGAATTAAAAAGGTTTCTTGTTAAGGAACTCATCAAATTTCCTCTGTCGGCCCCCAACAATTTAGCGTAACCAAACTGGCAGGGCCCATAACAATTTTCCTCATTTGGACCCTAACAATAGCAGGGAAAAACAATCTGGACCCCAACAATGCTCCATTAAAATTTCTACACGGGTTAGTGGAATTTTACTAATTTCATTAGTGGACGATTTCCATTAATCAAATTAGTAGTTTTCTACTAATCGTTAGTGACCGACTTCTCTCTAATTGAATTAGTGGAATTTCACTATCAATTAGTGAAATTTCACTAATTCAGATTTAGAGAGCATGTAATCAAAATATGTAATACAGTAAATGAAAGCAAAAATGTTGTTATTTAAAAATTAGCACGAGTATTTCACAAATGTAATCTACATACTCGCGGAAAGTTTGATTTTTAAAAAACATTCGTTTTTCCACAGAACGTTATGGACCCAAGTTTATTGAAATACAAATGTTACATTCAGTACACAATTTTTTTAACATTATTAAATAAGCTTAAAAATAATGAAATGTTGCTGACATTACGTCGAAGAATTATGCCAGAAATTATACAATTAGCGAAAATATAAAAAAGTACAATTACTTTTCAAACATGAGACGTGCTTTATCTGAACTTTCAATGCGAATTTAATTTCAGCGCCAGCGCGCAGCGTCAACCAGGCGGAAGCAGCTTCCCCCACTCCGCCGTCATACACTGTGACCGATCTTGGTCGTAAATAAACCGCTATTCTAAACAGTATTTTCGCAACTAATTTTGCTGACAATTATATTACAATTAGTATCAGTATCCAGTTATTACTATTTACCAATTTTACCTGTTTATCTTTGAAAATTGTGGCTGCAATAATTATAATTTTTAAGAAAATTAACCCCCCCCCCCCCCCTACAATTAACGTACAGAAAATATTTTCATTTTAAAATCATGTACAAAGTGTAAGGCTCGAGTGAATGTAACTGCGATTATTTAGGATGAAAATTACAGAAGTCATTCCATTTGTTTACGAGACAAAAACGTACTATTCTTTTGCAGTCATTTTTAACGTATTTAATACTCTAAAAGCAATTAGCTACTGAGCGTACATGACACTATAACTCTTTAGGATTGAAATTTCTTCACTTTCATAGCTTTGCGACCGCCTTGAAAAAAGTTAGCCCCACCGAAACAACGGTACCTTTTTTATAAACAAATAGCTTTTTTTTAAAACTGTTTATTATTTTGAGCTCAAATTTTACACATACTCTCAGCTTAGCAAAATACACATTTTCCTGCACTTTAATAGATGTACATACACTTTTTGCGAAAATAACTAGATTTTGCGAAACGACCATTTTTGCCGGTTTTTATTAATTTGTGAGGGAACAAATCAAACAATTCCAATGTGCGATCTACCACAAATTAAAGATCTTTTTAAGACCTTCAATTTATAATTTAACTTTTTTTCGCAAATCAATACCTTGATCGCAATGTCCCAAAAACATGATTTCGCCAACTTTGAACATTGCGCAATTCCTTCTGGACACATATTTTTGCCTGCAAACATACAAGCCTTCGTCCCAGGCATGAACACTACAGATGGCATACCTCGTTTTCATTCTAAAATTTTGTGGTGAAAAAATCCTTCATTCCCTGGACTAAATGCAAAAATGGGACATGGTGAGAAAAAAAAAGGTACTAGATCGGTCTTTCCTTTAACATATTTTGATAAATAGAGATATGAAGTTACAAAATTCGAAGTTACAGTTTCGTTATCATGCACCTGCAGTGGTGGAGATATAATAAGAGAACATACAGGTAAGATATGCATTTCATTCATATTCGAGTATCAAACGTGCTTGACCTGTGAAGCAGCATATGTATCGTTATTCAAAAAAATGGATTCGACTCAGGAAAGTAAGTACTTTACACATACTATAATACAAATTCTCGATTAAGTTTTCATTTTTTATTAAATCAATAGGAAAATTATGAAAATTGCATAAGCTTTCTTTAAAAAATAAAAGTACAATTATAGAAAAGTTATAGCATACCGTAATATTCCGTCAATATTCTTATTAAAAGTGGTAAATAATATTCATAGGCACCTAAGAAACTTGAAAACGTCTGCCGATATTTGCCTACACAGAATTTATTTATTAAAATCTCGTTAAATTATAAATTGAAAACCCAAAATCATTGTTTTATAGATATTTTTGGCTGTTCATTCCACCTTGAAATATTATTTCATAGAATATTATGTAAAATTATCTTCTGAAAATGCTTTCATAAAATATTATGGTGTCAATTAATATTAAGAAATTTGTTTAAACAATTTTTTGCAACAAATTTTTTTTCGATTTCAAACCAATTTTTTATGAAAGCATGGGGTAAAATAAGGAAAAAATATTATGTACGCTATCTCCAAAAACTTATAGATTAAAAGCTATTAACGATTGAAAATTGAAAAAGTTCATTTTCGGCTATTTTAAAAAATTTATAATTTTGGTTTTTATAATATTGCAACATTTTGACAAGTAAAGTTTATTTTCTAAAGTAAAAACTATCTAAGTATGCTGATATACCATTGCAAATATTTTCAATAACTTATAAATTAAATAAATAATTCGGCATTGCCATAAAAAGTAAAGAAAAAATAATTGATGAGTGAATATCGGGAGCTTAAAAATTATTCTTCTTTTTTACAAGACAAAAAAAAATACTCAAGAAAAATTTCGGGCGAGAAAAAATAATTTTAGTTACCTGTTACAATTACTTTTTTTCAAAGATGAGTATTTAAAGAAAAAATAATTTTGCAAAACTTGTGTGAAAAAATTGCAACTGCCAAAATGTTTGCACTCAATGACAATATTTGATTTTTTAGACTTGATGTTTGTGATCAGCCACCATAAATAAATCAATAATATGAATTTCAGAGATTTTTATGCAATTAATGGTAGATAACAGAAGATTAAAAATTATTATGCATTTTTGCAAGGTAAATATATACTGTAGAAACATTTTGGATATGAGAAAATTCGTTCAATTATCTGTTTTAATCACTAACTTCCTATTCAATTTATATTGAAAAAAATTTTGATAAACAAATTTCAAAAACGAATTTTGAATAAAAAATTTTGGACTTAGTGGCAACCATTGATTTTCTCAGGGATTGGGAGCGAAATGCTGGGTGAACGCTCGATGCATTCAAAACGCACTCGTCGCCTGTTCAGATTTTTCTAGTGTTACGAACTAAAAGGTCCGTTCGCGCTACCCGAGGTAGGAACAGTCGTGTGGTGACAGAGAGTGAATGGTCGTGGCTGCCCAAAACCTAGGCATTGCCGCATTCGAGCGGACCACGTGAACGCTTAGCAAACGGCTATGTCAGTAGATCGGAACAGATGTGAGCAATCCTGTTCGAGTTCACCTCTGGCGTCCGCCTACTACAGCTCGGAGATGGATATTCACCGTCAGGCAGCTTCAAAGAGCTCCACGCGAGCTGATGCGTGCGAAAGAGAAACGTTTCGGCGCTGTGAATGCTCACTGAACAATATATATTTCACCAGGTGGCGCTGCGTCACATGCTATACAGTTCAATACATAATATCATTCTTGGGATTTATTTGATATTCAGTTTTCAATGTTTATATTGCATATGATCTGAATACGTGTAATAATTATCTATTTTGTTTACATAAGAAATTATTAGTGTTCACATATCTACGAATTTGATTACTGAAGAAATATGGAACAAAAATTATTTTATAAATGCAAATACTAAATATTGAACTTAAAATGAAAAGTGAGAAGCTTCTCTCGGCATTTAAAGATTTTTGAAACATACTTTTGTTCACTTTCTAATTGTTAACAGATGAATTCAGAGGAACATGCAGGCACAATATCGTAATGGAATTTTTAACTCAATAAAAATGTACAAACTTTTATGGTCTTCAACATCTTCAAAAATAAGTTCTCAATAAAAAACGGATTTTCCAATAACATCCAGATATTGATTTTCAACTGAAATGATGAATGTGAAGAAAAAAAAGTAGTGCAATAGTTAAACATTAATAAACAACATAGTTCGATTTTTGACAACAGATATGATTTCCTAGCTAATAATAATAATCTTC
>CAKNWW010298759.1:0-11010 GCA_932074435.1 Andricus kollari | reverse complement strand
TTTGCGATTATGAAATTGCATACTTTGTATAGCTTTTCTTCATTTCTCAGTGAAAAAGAAAAATGTGAAGGTAAGTCAAAAAATCGGGTTTTAATTATCACAAGTATCTTTATTTGAGAAAGAAGCATTACATTTCATTGAATATGAATATTTTTGAAATTATAATATACGTATACGTATACAATATAAGTAAATTTAATAACAAATTCATGAACTCCTTTTAGATATTAACTAGAATTAAACTATTTATTACGTGTTCACAATTTATTGTTCAGCGCTGGTCTTCAACGCTCAAAGATCAAAGATCAAATTTTGAATTTAAAGAAAAACAATAAATTCTCTCGAGATATCGCGAAGCTTGATTAAATCCTGGAAAAATTGATTCAAAATAAGTATGGGAGAAAAATGGGTTTTAAGCTCTGAATTAATTAAATAATTTTGTTTCAATCCCTTTATTCGAATTTCGCATTTCGAAATCACGCCAATTTATTTCGATATCTTAAGTTAACAAAACTAATAATTTCGAAATTCTTTTCCGCATCTTAAAACAAAGCATATTGCTAAGACTGTAAATAAACTGATAACGTGCGTCGAGATATTATAATCATTTTATGCCTTACAAGAAGAATGAAAAAAAATTAATTATATAATTTCGTTTTATGCAGATTAGAATAATATGAATGTCAAACAATCCATTCGACATTGTAATAACTAATTAAGACTGTATTAATAACATTCTTTTGAATATGGAAAAATATGAATTCGAATCGAAAATATTCTAGGCTACATCGTTTGAAGGTTGTTTAGCAAAAGCTTACAAAAACGAAATTTGTTACGTCATGACAGTGAAAAAATTCTCTCAGGAATCAGATTTTCAGTTTAAAACAAAAACAAAAAATACTTTTGAGATATTGTAAAGCTGGATTCAACCATAGAGAAAACTGATTTAAAAAAGGCAAGGGGCAAAATCGGGCAAAATTACCGTTTCTTGTTGTTTTTAAGCTCTGGATTATTGAAATAATAATTTTTTTCAAACCCTTCACCAGCATTCCTTATTTCGACAACCTATGAATCTTTATCTAAATTGGTTAGGAAATATTTGACGATTAATGTATAATTTTTAAAGGTAAACAAAATTATGCATGACGTGTGTTTCAAGGTGGAATATACGACAATTTATCTTGATATCTTAAGTTAACAAAAGTAATCACTCCTTCTGTGCTGTACAGTAATGACATAGTATCACTTTCGACATTATGTTTCGCCTGTTTTCGAAACTCGAAAAAAAATCTTAAAATAACTGATAACGTGAATCATGATAACATATGCTTTACAAGAAGACTGGAGAAAAACTTAAATATATCATTTCTTTTCTTGTGGGGTAGAATAATATGAATTTTTTTTTAAACTTTCAACATTATTATAATTAATTAAGGGTGTGCGAACATTTTTTTCAAAATGTGGAAAAAAATAGTCCGAGACGAACATATTCTATACCAAAGCATGAAACTATTTGGACTATAGGTTTGGGGTGATTACGATTCTTCTCTCAAACATTCCAGATTTTAGATTTCACATTCCAAATTTTTTGTATCAATTCTGCTTATAGGAAAAAAAAATTATGAATGAATAAGAAAAACAGTGGAATGTGAGTGAAAAGAATCCTAATCAACCCCCTGAAGGGTAAATGGAAAAAAATGTATCGCTAAACCAGTCATATTTATCTTTTATTTAGCTACAAATATTATTAGAAACGAACGAACGATATTAGTAAAATTATTAGAGCAACGACTTACAGCAGAATTTACTGTAAGTATTATTATCAATAAATCATATATTATAGTTTTATTGATTTGATTTTTTACTATTTTTCTGTTTTAACAAAAAATTCTTTTTCGTGTGTCGATTAAAAACTTCTAAACCCGAAAAAAAAGAATAAAAAAAACGTAGCCGCTCTTTCTAGTTCGCCTGGGCTTACCACAAATGTTTGAATTACGTTTTTTTTCAAAAATGAAGTGTTCAAAAAAATTTCAAAATGTTTTTTACATCCGACTGTGCTAATAAAAATGATTTATTATCAATAAATCTGGCAAAAAACGACTAAATTTGTAGAGGGCATCTAATACGTCATCAGAATAAAAATCAAAACTAGTAAAACTAGGAAAACGCGCAAGTCAATTTTCTAATAGAAATTGCTTAAAAAATTAATTTTTTATTACAAAACATAAAAGAGCTTATTATTTTTACCAAAAAAGTGTATCTATATTAATTAAAATTTTATTCGATATTATACACGTCTGTTTATACCGTGATCCTGATTGGTCCAGTCTAAATATTTAATAACTCAAAAACTAAAACTTCAACTGATTTTTGTAAAAGGAATTTTCGATTTATTATATTTATTTTTATACAGCTATATAAATCCGAAAACTTGAGTTTGGGACACCCTGTAGTTCTTTGGGCAAACAGTTGTTCTCGATTTTTTCTCAGTTTTCAGTTCGACTGAGACTGGACTTATAAATCTTTTTAGGTTGGACAATATTCATAATTCTCTTCAGTCTTGAAAAAATATATTATTTAAAACTCAAGCAACTTCTCTATTCCTTCTTTTTGTTAAATTCTGAATGTTTATAACCTAAATCTGTTAAAAAATATGTGACGATTAATTTATTATACTTAAAGGTAAATAAGATCTGTTACGAAACGTTTTTTCAAGCTTGAACCTTTAAAGGAAAAAAAAAGATTTATGAAATAAAAATATCTCAGAGGAATATGTTATTAATCAAAAGGTCGAATCGGATAGCGACTAATTAGTACATATATTCTAAGGAAACCTCAGAATATTCAGTTGCTCAACAAAATCTCAATCGAGCATTTATATTTTATACAGAAAATGAAGTTCGCTATTACCCTGTTCTTAACCTTGGATGTCGTCTTAAATTTTGTTGGTAAGTACACCATTATATATATATATATATATATATATATATATATATTACTATTATTATTATACCATTAAGCCAAATCCCTTTCGCTTTGATTTAATCCTTACTTTCTTTAATTTTTTTTTACTTTTCTGATTTTGTCTCTATAATCATTTTATGGTCTTATTCTGACGTCATCGCCAATATTTCATCATTCCACCAATTCCCCAGTCATTCTTCCTACAATCACAGTGCCACACACTTCATTTACACTCCCAACAATGCTTTCTATAGTATTGCATATGTGCTCTTTATTTGAAAGTACATTTTTTAAACAAACATACACTTAAAAAATAATCAAATTGTGCAACAAAATTGAATAAGAAGGCTTAAAAAGAGTTAAGTATGTTCTTTAAAAAACTGTTTTTAAAAGCAAATACTCAATAAAATCAATTTGTGCAAATTAATTGCAAAAAAAAGAGTAAAAATAAGAGAAATATGTTTTCAAATAACGTTGTGAAACGGCTCATTAGAGACAGATATATCAAATGAAAAAACAGAGAGAGAAAAAGAAAGAGACATCCAAACCACCTCTCTCTCATTTCTTTATTAGTTATTCGTCTTTTTTATACTACCAGGATTCAACATGTTTCCAGGCCTTTTATGCGTCCTCTTGAGGGAAATTTTAATAGGAAACCAATAGCCTTGTGTCGTTCTCTAACATGCGGTTTTTTTACCGTTCTCAAAAGTTCGATTCTTGGTCCACAAAAAAAGTGCTCTTTACATCTTTATTGTGTAGCTGTCTTCTAAGTTGTTCTATCTAGGCTATCGTTGATCTTATCTGTAAGTTCCATTCGCTTCTCTGGTTTTTGTAAATTCACTATATTGATTCGCGTTTGTTATATTTGTTTGAATTCAAAATAAAAAATTTGTTTGAATTCATATCATTGAAAGAAACGAATTTTTTGCTTCAAGTTGATTATTTGATTGATCTTTTGATGGCATTGATCTTTTTCACGGTATGGTGTGATGCTAATGGTTCTGATTTACGGGGAAACTAAAAATTAATGGCTATAATTTAAGATTTTGCAAGTAAGTAAGTCTTTCTTCTAACCTCCTATCCCACAAAGTGCACTTCCCGAAAAAACGTGATCTTTCCTTGGGATTTAATCCAAGTGGCCCGAAGAAAAAACCAGGTCTGTCCTAGGTTTAGACCTATGCTTAGACATAGGTTAAAACACAGGTTCATGTCCGCCTACATTTTTTTATTCAAAAAGAAAAATTCATTTTTACATGAATTTGACGAAGAATATTTTGGTTCAATTGCAGAATAGGAGCTTCACCTCTGTTTTGGCAGGAACATTTTTTTTTCGGCAACAAACTATTAGAATCTTTAATTGAACTATAAATGAAGCGATTTGATGAGGCAAAAGCTTAAAATTATTGTTACTTTTGTTAATTCAAAATGTATTTAGATATTTTTTTATTCTTTAACGTCGATTAGCGACTCAATAATTACGAGTAACGATTCATGGGAGCAGGAGGCACCCCTGAGACTAGTCACAGAAATAATATTGGTCAAATCCCTACTCCTTTCCAACGTCTCAAGTGACAGCTGATATGCGTGAAATTCTCCTTCTTTTGTCAACATAGTAGCTTATTTCGGCAGAAAAAATATCTAAATACACTTACAATGTTTACAATGTTTCTGGCCGTACAGATGTTTAAAAGCACCTAAACGGTGAGTTAAATATGATCATTCCGATTTCGTGACAGACTCATATTTGAGATATCGCAGTAACAAAAGTAACAATCATTTGAAACTATTGTCTTGTCAAATCTCTTCATTTATCATTCAATTAAAGATTCTAATAGTTGGTTGCCGAAAAAAGAGGTTTTCCAGCCAAAATAGGGGTGTCGCCCTTATTCTGCAATCTAACCAGTATTTGTGACAAAAAAAATACTTATTAACTAAAGAATCCCGTGCTATAAATTGATAATTTTACAAAATTTCATAAAAATGTCATAATATCCTGTTAAAAAATAATCAGTGATCTTCAATTAAAATTTTTTTTCTTAATTTGTGAGAATCATCAAGCAATAAATAATGAAATTATTTATTATTCCTTGAAAGCACAGATAGCAAAAACTTTAAAATCATCCGAAATATTGAGTAATATTTCAGACTTCAAAAACAGCGAACCAATGCAATGGCAAACTTAATTCGTCGTCGCAAGTTATCTCTGACTTATGTTTTTGGCGATTCGTTTGTCTTGCGAGAAGAAGTCATACCTAATGCGCTGCCTAGCGGTTCAGTTCTGAACCAGGATCCGCGGAACGGAGAGCTTTCGTTCCTAACTAAGGCGCTAAATGACGCATGAGGTGCGTCAAGGATGAGGTATTTTCACTTCAACCACAAGCTAACTTAGTTTCGTTGAGTGCTGAAGGGAAAACAATGGACCAAATGCATGGGATTCGGTCCATTTTTGCCCTATTTTGCTAATATCTTCGTAAAAAGTAATATTTTTTTTCCACGTGTATTCGAAAAATAGTTTTTATTTTTTAAGAACTATTTGATGAAATAATAAAATGATAATTATAATTCATTACACATGCATTTGGTTCATTGTTTTTCCTTCAGCACTCAACGAAGTGAAGCTAGCTGTTGGTTGCAGTGAAAATGCCTAATATAAGTCAGAACTATCAACGAATAATAAATGATTCAATTATGTATTTTATCTCAGAAATTATGGAAAAAAATTTTTAATAAAAGAAAATCAGTTGTCACTTTTCACATCATTTTATGAAATTCTATAAAACTATCAATTTTTCGATGGATTTTTTGAATAATACTATTTTTGCTAAAAATACGACATTCTTTTTCAAATTCTCGTACAAATTAATTAATTTTTGTATTAAAAAAAATTAGATAGAAATGAAACACTTAACCACTTGGACGAAGTCTCAATAAAAGACCAGTTTTTTCGGGAAGTATGTCATCTGATACCCGAGGATGACAGCTTTGTGCATCCATCTAAAATCATCCATCAATCATCCATCTCAAATATGCCTTGGCATATTTTGGGCACGCGGGTATGGCTTTATGGTTACGAACCAGTGATAGTTTCGCACCTCCGAGAGCACCCATCACAAGGACAATTACTTGTACCGAATATTTTGCGTACAGTCGTTGCAGCTCCCTTTTAAGGTCTTGATACCTATATATGTATTCGATTTAGGTTTCGATTCCTTTGGAATAGAACTGAAGGGCCTATGGCAAAGCCACCGAACGCGTCCTCGGGTTGCGAATAGAGGGTCCCTGTACCAAAGGTTTCTGCTAAATATGGTTCCGATAATTAATAAGCAGTCGCGGACAATTGCCCTGGGATGGTCCCGAAGGAATAACTCCTAAGCGGAGGCGTAACAACCGTGCCGAAAGCTGAATGGCACCTGGGTGAGGTGTCTTAAACGGTGACTCTGGGATACCGGGCGACCTCTCAGAGTATGCAGCCTTATCCTTGCACGCGGGGCTCTACAAGGATGGACGAACCCATTCCCTAGCTGCTCGTGGAAACAACAATGACACCACCAAAACACCAAAATGTTATAGATGCGGTTCAAAACGATCGAACGCGCAGATCACCCGACAATGGGTTGGCAAACAATGCCGATCATCCTAGAGTTCGGGGTACTGGAAATAATTTAGATAGAAACAAGGCGACAAGTGGCAAAACTCCCACATTGAGTGGACGAATCAACTCAAGGATGACTTGCTAGACTGCTACGATGCCAGCATTATCCCTGTTCACTGAGGCTTTATGGCGCATATGCATACCGCAACCGCTGCTTGATCAAGCTGTAGCCGAAGATGAGGAAGCGACATCAAGACCAACCGCGGAAAGCAGGCACCTTCTGAGAGATGATCACGATTTCAGGACAAGAAGGAACATTAACATGCAAGTTCCTCCTGAACCCCAAGATCTGGCTGAAACGGATGCCTCCCTTCGTGGAGAAATCTCGCAAGAGTCCGACCTCTGGATATTCAATTGCTCAGTTTATGGTGCTGCGAGAGCTTTGGCTGATTCCAATCGAAGGCCTAAACCGTCGATGGATCAAAAGACCAAAAGACGCTTGCATCACCTGAACAAGAAGATTGGATGGGCAAGACAGAATGCGTCCCTTGTTCAATATGTGATTGACTACATAACATCTGGTAGATCGTTCACGGAAAGGGTTCGAAAGTTCGCCCAAGAACTGAGGATCTTGAATCAAACACTGAACAAGTCAAGGCTGCGGACAATCAAGCAGCATATTGTTGACAATATATGTCCGTTATCTGACGCAAGGAGGAGAATACAGAAGGGGGAGAGATGGATCAGGGAAAATCAAAAGTTTCTCGCTGACCAATCTCGCCTCTTCAGTGATAATCCTGTTTCTGTCAAAAATCCACCCAAGCCTAACGAGTTAGAGACTTTTTGTAGAGAGGTATACAAGATCCCGAAAACATGTAAGTTGAAAGAAGATACTGACAATATTATCCGTTTCAACGAATTTTGCGACAACCTCATGAAATCTGAGTTGGAATGTCCATCAATCACTGCCGAACAGGTGAAAAAAGCACTTAGAGACACGAAGAACTTTTCCGGCGCTGGACCAGATTGTATCAAGAACTTCTGGTGGAAGAAGTTTACTTCTATACACCAACATTTGGACCGCATATTCACCTCATGTTTAATGTCGGAGACACATATTCCGGAGTGGCTGGTGTCAGGACGCACTATACTCCTACCGAAAAAAGGCAACTTGTCCAACCCAGAGAATTACAGGCCTATAACTTTGTGGCGTGAGATGTACGAAAAACGTGGCTCGAAAAAAGTGTAGCAGGCTGTCGAGAGAACCTACTAATTGACAGGTGTGTCTGGAAAAACGCTGCAGCCCATCAACGTGTCCTGTCAATGGCCTGGATTGACTACCGGAAAGCTTTCGATTCAACCTCTCATACACTTATCATCTGTCTGTTTGAAAGCTTGAAGGTGCATCCACACATAGTGAGATGCATAGAGAGATTGATGCCTCGTTGGAAAACTAGATTTACTATCTCATCTGGAAATTATCGTGTGACAACGAACAACGTCACCTTCCAGAGGGGCGTCTTTCAGGGGGATACCATGAGCCATTTGCTTTTTGCATCACACCCTTCTGCCTCTATCTCTCGCACTACAAAATTCTTCTGGATACCTCTGTGGCGAAACTAACCAGCGCGAGCATAAGGCCACTCATGTATTTTATATGGATGACCTGAAGATCTATGCCTCTGGTAAAAGTTAACGTCAAACTGCCATAAATATCGTCAAGAAGTGCATTCAGGACGTAACATCAGTAAAGGAGTCTCTCCGAAGCAGATACAAGCATCTTCTTCGACAGATTTGGTCTTCCAATCTGTCGGCGTTGAACAAGGTATCTGCGACTAAAATGCTTGCCGTCCAGGTTCTACTCTACTCGTTTGGGGTGGTTTAATGGACGAATAACGAACTTAAGGCCCTTGATGTCACCACACGTAAGATCATGCATATGCATAAAAGCTTGCATATCAATTCTTCAGTTCTGCGATTATACATTTCGCGCCGTCAAGGCGGACGCGGACTTCTGAATCTCCAGTGTCTTCATAACCGAATTGTTATAAGTACAGCTTATATCGTTGCCAATGGCAGAGATCGTCTCCTAAAAATGGTCAGGAACCACGAGATGATTGGTGAAGGAGCGTTCCTTTACATAGCCGCGGAGGAAGCGGCCGAGACCCTTGGCCTGAATTTTAACATTAGAAGTGACGAAAGTGCATTACTCCATTTAGATGCTTTACTTCTTAAAGCCGAAGTGAAGAAAGCAGAGTTTGCAAAATTTCACCAAGAGCTTTCTTCTTTCTTCTTTCGAAAAGAAAATGCACGGAAACGTTCACAGAAATGTAGAAAAACAGTCCTTGTCGAAGGAGCAAACTTTTGCTTTTTTTCAGATCAGGGCTTAATTCAGGTACAAAGGGTTTTATTTTCGCATGCCAGGACGGTGTCATTTCCAACTTAGAATACCGTGACCGCATTTTATGTCAAGATGTTCCAAGCGATGGGTGCAGAGCGTGTCATGCACACGCTGAGTACCTAGAATACATACTATCGGGGAGTCCCACCCACGCAGGAACGACGTATATCTACAGAATATCTACATAATGCGGACCTAAGAGTGCTTTATTACCATATTTGTCGCTCTTACAGCGTTGGCCGCGACCCTGCCCTGCCGAGCGCCCCAATGGAGATAGAGTCAATTGTCCAAAATGAGAAGTGCCAAATTTTCTGGAACTACGATTTTCAGACAGCAGTCTCCGTTGCGCACTCGAGGCCTGACATTGTTCTCCAAGGCTGCGAGAAACGAACTATATTCGTGATCGAATTCTCGGCTCCATCCGAATACAATATCACTACCAAGGAGAAAGAAAAGGAGGAAAAGTATCAAGACCTTAAAAGGGAGCTGCAACGACTGTACCCAAAATATTCGGTACATGTAATTGTCCGTGTGATAGGTGGTTTCGGAGGTGCGAAACTATCACTGGTTCGCAACCTTAAAGCCATACCCGCCTGCCAAAAATATGCCAAGGCACTTGCGAGATTAATGCAGAAAGCTGTCATCCTCGGTTATCCTCGGGTTGTGAGACGTGGCCATAAGTGTGATTTACCGCGGTTCTACTGAGAGCCGGTGTCATTTTAGATGGCATTTGCTCTCAGCGGGACCCTGCGGTGATTGTTTAACCTTGTTTTTAAATTATATATGTACAATATTTAAATGTAGATTGTTAAATAAAAAGCAGGCAATCCATCTTGAACGTAATTTTTATTAAATTAAAAAAAGTATTTTTAAATTAACGCATTCGAAAAATATTTTATGTTTCAAGCCTCATAAAAACAATCGTGCATTCTCTGAAAAACATTCGACTTCACACTTTAAAATGGTCTATATTTAGTATCACACAGATTTATATATTATTGCGAAATATAGGAAACGTTCTGACGCACTGCCGTAATATATTATATAATAAAATTTGTGACATACTCAACTATATATACAAATATATATAATAATAAAATATGTAATGCTGATCCCATATACTTATACTTCATCAATTTTTACTATGGCGCAGCAAAAAGTATAAGGTAAAATACAACAATTGTCATTAATGTGTAAAGTTACTTTGTGAAATTAAAAATATAGGCTTCAACATAAGATACATATCTTTTTATGCAGCTATAAACGCACGATTAATAAGAAAAACACACCAAACAAGAAAAACCTCGAGGTTAATTGTATAGAGGGAAAAACAGGGGGAAAAACTCATAAAAGGGGAAAAAAGACTCCAAACGTGCTGCTCTCTAGCGGAGAATTTCAGCAGCGGTCACGGCGTTTCAGTATGATGTAACCCGGACGTGAAGAACAATACGTGACGTCTGCAAAAGCGCCCAAGGCACCATACGCCGATAGTAAACCATATTTATCCGAGTTAACCTTGAAGGTCCTTACCCGAGCCTCAGGGGCCAAATCCTCAAATTTATTCACTAGAGGGCTGTTATTCCAGCAGAAATTAGGGAGAATGAACCTATTTGCTATCAGAGACCTACGGAGTGACAGGGAAGCCTCGGAGAGGAGCACCGTGATGGGCTTCGAGCTCATACACCCCAAGGCCACTCTGAGAAATGCATAATGGACAGTGTCAAGCATTCTTAAAGCCGTCGGGCTAGCTCTGAAAAACAGGAGTGCTCCCCACTCCAGGCATGCTCTAATCAATCTCGCAGTAACCCGCAGGATATTGACGGCTCTAGTGGCTTTAGAAGCGACGGCTCTAATATGAGGCATCCTGGGCAGTCTTCTATAATGGGTAATACCCAGATAATTAAAGGTGGTTTGGCACTGACTGAATTTTTGGTCGACCATGATAGAAATGTCCTGCGTTCTCCAAATACCTCTAGAGAAGACACACAGCTACGACTTTGGCATTGAGATGGAAAGCTTCAAAGTCGCAAGCCAGGGGATTAATCTTTCAGTT
>CAKNWW010298752.1:0-11101 GCA_932074435.1 Andricus kollari | reverse complement strand
CCCTGTATATTAGGGTGGTCCAAACAAATTATTTTTCTGATTTTTTAAAGTCTAACCCCCTCATTTTACGTCTTTCCGTTAAAAAAAATTTCCTAATTTATTGAAATTTAAAAAAAAATGTTTAGAGATAGGACACGGCCTTTAAAGTACCCCCTTAAGACACTAAAAAGTAATTTTTAAGTATCTTTTCTGAATTTTATGAAAGTAAAATGAAAATTTAAGTGGAAAATTATATAAAAAAATGTATTACACAAATATGAAAAATATTGCCCTTAAAATAAATATTTTTCCCCTTTTCACCCTCAATAATCCATAAAAATTACATTCTCTTTCTTCAGAACTGATTATTAAAAATATTTAATATAAATTTATTTATATTGAAAGAAGAAGTTTTAAAGGAAGAAATGTAATTTTTTATGGATTATTAAGGGTGAAAAGGGGAAAAATGTTTATTTTAAGGGCACCATTTTTTATATTTGTGTAATAACATTTTTTATATAATTCGCCAGTTAAATTTTCATTTTACTTTAATAAAATTCAGAAAAGACACTTCAAAATTACTTTTTAGTGCCTTCAGGGGTGAGTTTTGGCAAAGTTGGGGGTAAATTAAATAATTAAACAATTTTTTTCAGGCTTCATACTGCTCACATGGTATAGTTTTACATCATTGTTGTAAAGTTTTTACGATTCTTTTTAAAATTCAAGGACCTACTAAATTTTTAACGCTTTGGGGTACTTTAAAATGAGGGGATGAGACTTTAAAAATAATAAAAATAATTTTGTTGGACCACCCATATATATATAAATAAATAAATAATAGAGCAAAGATCTTCTGAAGGTCAAGGAAGTTACATGGTATTTCGTTATGAATGGTATTTTAAAACAATTTAATAGATTAGGTAATTATTTCTAATTTAAATTAATTGAATCGCTTTAGATTCTCGAAAATTTTAAAAGGCTATAAAGCTTTCATTCAGTGAACATTCACGGGAGATCATTGATGTTTTTCTGGCTACCTCAACCAGTAACTAATACCTGAATTTTCAGTCACATTTAACTGGTTTTCCCTCAGAAAAAGTTATTAAAACGCTTACTGAAATTTGAATGTGAAATCACTAATTTGAGATTACAGTACATGCTATATTAAAGAAACTTTTAATATAAATTCACTACTTGAATGATTTATTATCGAAAATAATTTTCTAAAAGAAAATGCTTGAATTATGCATTTGATCTTATAAATATTTAGTAGAAATTTCTGGGATGATCTTATCACGAGCAGAACTTCTGATTGCATACGACGATTTAAAATCACTCTCTGTAAACGTAAGGGCGTTCCCTATAGACCAATAATTTTTGTCAAATTATTCTCCAGAGGAAAATATACAAAATTTCTTCTTCTTTTAAAGTGCTTTATGATGTAAGAAATTCTTCTTCGAATCAGACACAATTCAGTGGGTTTTATTCGCAAATGAAATGAAGTCTTAAGGTGGTGTATTTTTAGAATTTTGATTTGAATAAAATGGGCAAAAGTTTTTTGTCATTCCTGTGTGCCGGATATTTTAATTCCGGACGTGAAAGTCGTTTGTTAAGGAGATAAATGAAAAGAAGATAAAAATGCAAGAAAATATTTAAATTAGCGAGTAGAAGTTTCTCCAGGAACCCTGGGAACCTCGCTGCAAGGATCTAATGTTTCAAACATGGAGTACAATATTTATCATATCAAGACAAATATATTTTCGAATTAAGAAATAAAATGTTATCTTAAAATCGAAATTAAAGTTTGTTCTCAGTTTATAGACGTAAATTAATAAAAGAATAATATATGAAATAATGGAATGAAATGACACACGCATAGAATAGATCTTTTTATTGCTGCATAAAATGATGATTAACTCACACAATGAAGCAAAGCACAAATAAAAGCGGCAAAATATATATAAAATAATAACTCAAATTCTTAATAAATAAAATAAAAAAAATCTTAAATTAATAAAGTACGATCTGCCCGTTACCCGTTACCGTTATAACTTCTCTTTAAGAGTAATTCATTATTTCCCATTACTGCACATACTATTTAAGGGTGACTCAAATAAAAAGAAAAAATGTATTTGATTTGAAGAGAAACTCCTGAAAAATCTACCATTTAATGGAAAAATGACTGTGAATTTTCTCAAAATTTTGGGTTAACGGAAATTTGCGTTCTTAGAAACAGATACACCTGTAGCTGTAGAAGGGTAAAAATTCCACGCCTAGAAACAAAAAACACCATTTTTTGAGAACAAGAAATGAATTTTCGAGTTTCTTATAATTTTTAGGGCAGATATTCAATACATTTTTAATAGAATGATAATTTGAAAAGTTTTGGATGCAAAACAGTTGTTCGAAACAAAACGTACGAGTAAAAAAAACGTTTTTAATGATTAATGATAAATTTTTCGATTTCATTTAACTTTTATATAAATTAGGTACACAGTGATCTCTGAAATGTACAAAAAAAACATTGCATTATATAGGTGGTCAAAACCCCCCTCCAGAGACAAAAACCACCCCGAAACGTAAAAAAATCATAGTTTTTCATAATATGAGAAATGTTTCCTTATATATAAATCAAAAAATTTTAAACTCAAAATTTAACTGTTCCATATTTTGTTGAAAATTTGTCCTTTTTAGTTATAAATTTTACTATTTGGTTTGGCTAAAAATTGAACTATTTTGTGGAACATTTATTTTATTTGGCTGAAAATTACTTTTTTGTACTGAAAATTTAACGATTCTATTGTTAGTTAAAAATTTATCTTTTTTAGTTAAAAATTTAATTATTTGGTTGACAATGTATGTATTTTGTTGAAATATCGCCTTTTTTTAGAAAAGTAATCTCATTTGTTGAAACTTCATCTATTTAGTTGAAAATTCGTTTTTTTTTGTTCAAAATTTAATTTTGAGTTGCAAATTCATAATTCATTTGTTTGGTTCAATATTTATAACTTTAGTTTAAAATTAATTTCTTTATTCAATAATTTACCTGTTTTTTTGAAAATTCGTTTTTTGTTGGTTTGAAAATTAAATTTTTTAATTTAAAATGTAACTATTTCATTTCTGCTTGAACATTTTTTGTTGTTGATAATTCATTTATTTAGTTGAAAAAGCGTCTTTTTTGGGTCATCGATTTATATTTTTGGGTTAAAAGTTCTTCTTTTTTGTACAAAATTAGTTTTTTGGCTTGAAAATTCAACATTTTGGATAAAACTTTTTTTTTTAATTATCAAAGTAAAATTTCTTTCTTTATTGATGCTCGCAGCTTCTGATGATTAATAAGTAGTTCAAAGGCAAATCGTTAGTTTTTTTTATTATTACGTCTAACAGGAAATTAGATCAAAACTTTGCGAAATACTTTTTGAATTTAACAGATCCCCATTATACAGGTTTTTGTTTAAATAAATATATATTTTTTTTCAAAATAAAATTGAGTTTTACTTATTTCAAAAACGGCTCAATACATTTTTTATTCTATAAATATTTAAAGCGTTTGAAAAAAATCCAAAAGTAATAAACAATAAAGAATAGTCGAGTGCAAAAGCGCTTTAATAACCGTAACGACAAAAAACGATTTTCTGTTGTACCAAAACCCCCATAAAACTCAGAGTTTTCAAATCATCGAATTCTTTTATGATACCCCAGTGGGCACGAAATTTAAGAAAGTAATTGGAACATCCAAAAACATTTCTTGGAAGTACAAGACAAAAGACTTTATTTGATCGTTTCAAAAACTGTCATAAGTCAGACTAAATAATGTTCTGAAAACGTTTCATGTTCCAAATACGTCCTTAAAACGTCTCTGGAACATTGTATGTTCAAGGAACATTATTTGGACTGACTTAGGACGTTTTTAGAACGTTCTAATAACGTTTCTTGACATTTGTGCCCATTGGGACTTTTTTTGTAAAACAAAAAATTGGTTCTAACTTATCTCACAAAGGGCTCAATACTTTTTTTTATTTAAATACTTAAAACGTTTGAAAACTATCGAAAAACGATAAAAAATAATGAAAACTGAAGTGCAAAAGCGATTGAATAATTCTAATGACAAAAATCATTTTTTGCTATAAAAAAACCTACGTAAAAGGTACAGTTTTCGATTCACCTGATTGTTATCTGATTGATTTAGAATAACAATTTGTGAACAATAATGTATAATATGAAAATACAATTTTTTTTTCAATTTGACTTATTTTAAAAGGCCGTGAGTCCAGGGCAGCTGGGAACGGCTGGCTAGGTTCACTGCAATTCGGCGAGCGTATAAGCACAAATATTTTTAATGAATCTAGACACGTCGATATTAAAAAGGACTCGGTACTTGAGTTCTACTTTATTATTTATAAAAATAATCTGCAATGTTTCTGAAGACAACGTTTACTTGCAAATAAAAAATAAGAAAATCTTGTTTATAAAGATATTACTAAAATTATATAGATTAAATTGTTGATAAATTTATTTTCGAAATTTGTGAAAATATTTCAAATACAGTCCTTTAGGTATTTCTTTAACACGCACTTTAAGGTCTCTTTTCTATGAATATGTGGTCCCTGTTTTTTCACATTTAGAGTGTAGACACTTGTCTCTTCCTCGGTATGCTTTTTGTCCTTGAAACAGAATGTCGTGTTTTTTAAAATCAGTGGATATATTAAGATATATTAAAATAAGTTTTTATCATAGATTGAAATAGAAGTTTTCTTGAAATTAATTTAATGAGATATTTCAAACCGATTAAGTGTCGAATAAATTCTCAAAATTTGTTGATTTAGATTTTAATTAAATTATAAAATTTTTATTCAATTTTGTTTCTTTTAATATACAATTAATTCTCAGAAATATTAAAGATACAAATATAAATAGTATTAATAATTCCTTAATAATTAACTTCCAATTTAATTCCCATTTTTAATAATTACGAGCATAACATATAAATATTCCCTATTAGTTTCCTATCAAAATTTCCCTGATGAGGATGCCAAAAAGGCCTCGAAACATGTTGGACCCTGGTAGTATAAAAAAGACGGATAGATAATAAAGAAATGAAAGAGCGGTGGTTTTGGATGTCTCTTTCTCCCTCTTTTTTCAATTGCCATATATCTGTCTCTAATGAGCCGTTTTACGATGTTTTTTGTGAAAATATTTCTCTTATTTTAATTCTTTTTGTGCAATTATTTTGCATAAATTAAATTTCTTGAGTATTTCTTTTTTTAAAAACAGTTTTCTGATGAACTTAATTATTGTTAAGCCTTCTTGTGTAATTTTGTTGCTCAATTTGGGGTTTTAAAGGTTTGAGTTGGTTTAAAAAATGTACTTTCAAATAAACTTTAAAATCATCAGGAAGAATTATTTTGTAAGAAAAAGTCGAGTTGTTTTTATACCTGAAAGAAAAATTGATGACGGTCAGGGAAAATGAAAAATTGGTCAGGAAAAACTACGGGAATTTCGATATTGGGACAGCTTATATAATGTTTTCACGGAGAAAATTTAAAAAGAATTTAAAGTTATTTGTTGGAATAAAAGCTTTTTAGGAGATGTCCTGCGTACAATTTGAGCCACCTTAGTGCTTCGTAGGTATAATTAATTTAAAGAAATATTGATTATTCACAGCCTGTTAAATATTCGATGAAGGTTCATAGGTATAAATCTATAGACTACAGAGTATAGACTATAGACTATATAGATAGATGATACAAGTAGATTAAGAGCGATTATTATAGTTTGATTAAAGATTGAGGAACGCACCTGGTGTTCGTGACTGGAAGCCATTCAGCATGCGTAACTCGTAAGCTCTGATCGAGTTGAGGGAGACGAGCTTCTAAGCTGGGGGGTAAGCTCGGCAAAGCTCGAGGATCTGGAGGAATCACAGCTTTTGCCCCTTCCTCACCCTCGCCGTGGACCAACAAGCCGACGTGATCATCGAAGCCACCCTTTAGCCCGGCATAATCTTCAGCCTGCAGGCGAAAACCGCAGTTTAGCTTTCGCGAAAGTATTCGACCATTAGAGGCCGCATCGTCGCTTATACGACTTTACCTCTATTTACTACATTTACAAGATCAACGTGATTCACTATACCGATGCTTCATATATATGTACCTCAACCTCTTATTGGGATTTTAACATTGGTGCTTACTGCTTGCTTTTGCTATTCCCAAAATAAGTGGTTTATTAGGTACTCAGAAAAAGGGATATTCTGACGAAGAGGTCAACTAAGAATATTTTCTTGATAGTTGGCCTAAGGGTTCCTATTGCATCCCAGTTGAAAGCCCAAAAAGAATTTTTCACGAATCATTTGTTTTACGAAGTGTCTCACTGTCCCGGAATTCGGCATGAGTAGTCAAGTATTTTTCATAAGCTTGGCTAGTCGTCACGAATTTTCGGAACGACTAATCCATTCCTTTTTTCAACTTCAACAAGTTTTCGGGAAGACTAGTATTGCCACTTTTTTTGTATTTACAATTTTTTGGTGCTCATTTGAGGAGCACTTTGTTTCCTTATTATGAATAATTAGAAAATTTATGTGCTTCCTCATAGAGGAAGTTAAAATAAAAAAATAAAAAAAGATCAATCAAAATGTTTCGAATCAAGGTGCCTCTTCTATTCGTGCATGAACTTTGAATTGTTATAAAAAACGTATTTCTGTTTAAGACAGATATTTCAAATTATATAAATAACCACAAATTCCGTACTCTTGAGTATAATGTATGAATATTACAGGTCAATCGATTTGTCTCAAATTAAGGAATCTTTTCTGTTCTTGCATCATTTTTGAATTATGTTAATGAGAAAAGTTTCACCATAAAGAACACATTTTTGAAATATTATAAATTACTGTAACTTCCGTACTCTTCAATATAATGTATTAATATTATAGGTCAATTGATTCTTCTCGAATAAACGTATCTTTTCAATTTACGCATCAATTTTAAATTATGTGAAAAGAAAATTTTTACTATAAAAATCAATTTTTAAGATAATATAAATCACCATGACTTTCTTAGTCTTTGATAGAATGTATTCACATTATAGGTAAATCGATTCGTCTCGAACCAAGGAATCTTTTATATTCTTGAATTACTAAAAAAAGTTTTATTATGAAAAGCCCTTTTTCAAAATATCATAAAGTGCTAAAAAAAGGTAATAAATATTTTTAGAATAAGTTATCGTGTTCACAAAAAAGTGTGACATCCAAATACACATCCACACATACACACCTGCATATCCACATCTTCACATACATATACACACACACTGATAGAAATGAATAAGTGGTACAACAATATTTATGATTAAATTACCTATATTTTATTGCTGGTATAGATATAGCCATACAGTATGTCTGTTTTGGCCATCCGATTCTTGTTGCTTACGAAAGTAGACGCGCAGGCGCGATTAAGATGCGCCTGTTGTAAACTAAACAAAGCGAGTCGGGTAAATCAGCCATACAAAGGGTATTGCTAAACGACAACATTTCAGAGATAGTTCCCTCACGCAAATGTTTAATAGAATTACAAATTTCATACAATAGCAACACAAATATTACATTTTTGTACCACAAATATAAGTAACTTGTATTTACCATATTTCAGTAAGTGCATTTCCTACTCTTTATCATTGAAGTACACGTATTATATTATAAATATACTCGTAATTTTTCAACCAGCGATCATATGGTTAAATCAACATTATTATTTCTATCAGTGCACATCAGGAAAATTGTTCCAAACGTTGTATCAGACATATTTGAATTGAGGAACATTTAAGTAAACGAATTAAAGTTTTTTCGAAATTGCTACTATTGTAAAAATGATTTAAAGAATACGTCCCCTCCCACCACTCACACCAGCCCCTTTTCCAATGCCATAAAAAAACACGAGTTCTAATGGTGGGCATTTTAATTGAGGGACCTTGGAAATGAGGGAGAAGTTAATTGAAGTACGATCGTCTAACTCCTCGTCCCTGATTTAAAATGCTTTTTTTGGCGTTGGAAAAGGAGTACGATGTAAGTGACGGACTGGTCATTGCCCAAATGTAGTAGAAGAAGCAACACCCTCTGATAAAATTGTAAATTTTAAAATCATTCCAACAGGAAGATATACTAAACTTTTTAAATATTCATGTGGATGTATTGCTGAAAAACGAGGTAAATTCGAAAATCCGGTGAACTTTACGGTGATTCTTGTAAGCCACATTGTCACATATTAGGTTGTACGAATATCGCTGTAATTCGATGTTCCTGGCGTAAGAAATCATTAGGTTTTAAACACTTATTTTGGCGAATATCATTATTATTCAAAGTTTGAAGAATAAATCTTCCATATACTGTCTAGAACTGAAAAGATTGTAAATTTGACCTGAACGTACTATTTTGGTCTATAAAATATATATACTTTTTGATGATTTTTTTGCTCGATTTTATACTTTTTTGGAAATTTTCTAAATAATTGGGAGGGGGGCTCCCTACCCCCGCCTAATTTTTTTATTCATGTTGGATGGACTCTATTTTACTTCCTTCGTTATAAAACTAATTTCTCAATTCTTTGTTGTGTATGGTTAGTATACTGATATTATCATAGACACTTCCCGCGACTTTTATAATAATAAAACTAATTATATTCACCAGATTATAACTATATAACATTTATATTCAACAATAAAACAACAGATTGAAAGATCACATCCCATATCCAATTATTATTGTCAAAATCATATTATAAACAAACCTAATATTGTTAAAATCATTAGTGAAGATCAGATTTGCAACAAACAACGCAATAGACCAAGATGAGCTGTACAGATCAACTTTCGCACAACAAACAGGCACACGCTAATCAAAAAGACATAATTAATCAACATAGCAACCAGAAAAACTAACTGTATTTTTAATATCATACGCTTACACAATGCAGGTAACTATAGCGCTTACACAGCGCAGTAAACGAAAATGAGCGATACACACAAATTCTCTCATAACTAACACAACAAACGGACACACAACAATTAAAGGGCCATAAATCAATCCTATACGTTTACGAGTGCTGGTACCTACAGCCCATATACAGCACAATATACTAAAATGAGTGGTCTACATAGAATTTGCAGAACTATCACAGCAAGGAGACACACATTAATTGAAATACTATAAATTAATCAGCAAGCCAACCCAAAGAACTGACCAGATTATCAGTCCCACACGGAGAAAAATGGAAAGTCAAACTTATTATTATATCATTAAGCCGTTTCCCTTTCGGGGTAGGCGTGAATTGCTCGGTTGGAAAGTAGTAGTGTGTGGATGGGTATATAGGTATAAGGTAGATAGGTATATAGGTGTAAGATATATATATTTTAAATTGATCTAGAGCGCTCGCGTTATTTATTTGAATAACACGTTCGCTCCGCAACACTGCTCCGACCCAGGTTGCTGATCAATCTCTCTAGCGATCACCCCACGTGGAGAGCCTCACAAAATTGTTGTGTGTGGTTCCCCACTTGGGCCCATTAGTATCCAAGGTCTTTGTTTCAGGCGTCATTCACTCTACTCACATTCTTTTTATAAATTATCTGTCGCCAAACTTTTCTGTCCTGGCATACTCGCCCACCTTCCTCCACGTCCATGCATTTTTTAATGCAAGTTCTCCTGATTTTATGGCTTCTTATGTCTCTTCGGATTAATGTCTCTTTCACAGACTCTATCCATGCTTTCGGCGGTCTACCTCTGGGCCTTGTGCCATCTACTTCACCTTTATACACCTCTTTGGTCAGTCGTTCATTTTTCATTCTTTCAAGATGTCCGAACCACCTTAACTGATTTCTTTCCCATATATTTAGTAGTGTCTCCCCCGTACCACATTCTTTGAGGATCATCTCGTTTCGGACTTTGTCCATCAGTGTTTTCCCGCATATTATGCGCAGAGCTTTCATACCAATCACGTTAAGTTTACTTATGTCCTTTTCTTGACATGCCCATGTCTCGCTACCGTATAGTATAGGCGGTACAATTAAAGTTTTATATACAGTCATTTTAGTTTCATTTGATTTATTTTTATTTCTGAGAATGGACCCTGCTCTACCGATAGCCTTCTTACCCTCATTAATGCGCCTATCTAACTCCCCATCTATTTTTCCGTCGCTTGTGAATAAGCTACCTAGATATACGTATTTGTCAACTTGCTCTAAATTCTCATCATTCAGGACAATGTTGCACATTGTTTTCTCACCTTTTCCTTCAAACACCATTATCTTTGTTTTATTTACGTTAATTTTGAGACCCATGTTCTTCATGCTTGTATTAAGTTTGTTCAACATTCTTTGCAAGTCTTCGATTGATTCTGCCATAACAATCTTGTCATCCGCGAAAGCCAAACCACGCACCTTCACCGTTTTGAGATCTACACCTTCTTCGTCGAAGAGGGCCATTCTTAGACATTTGTCCATAAAAATGATAAATAGCCATGAGGACATAACGCATCCTTGTCTAACACCCTGCGTAATATTGAACCAGTCACTCAATTTCCCATTAACCCTTACACTCGCTTTACTGCCTGCATATATTGCTTGTATTGCTTGTAGGAGCCATCCATGGACTCCGTACTCTTTAAGGACTTCCCAAAGTTTATTTCTATTTACCGTGTCAAATGCTTTTTCAAGGTCAACAAATGCACAGAAAACTTTCTTTCCTACTCTTAATCTTTTTTCTGTGATCTGTCTTAAGCTAAATATCTGATCTGTACAAGATCTTCCTGGCATAAACCCACTTTGGACTTCCCATATCTTTTCTTCTGTAATTTCCATTACCCTACGAATAAGTATTTTCGAGTATATTTTACTTACGGTACTTAGTAGGCTGATACCTCTGTAATTATTGCAGTTGTTTTTATCTCCCTTTCTTTTGTATATCGGTACGATAATCGCTTTTCTCCAATCGTCTGGGACTTGTCCAGTCTCGATACATAAATTGATCAATTCGCACACCCTGTGAGGTATGTACTCGCCACCGTATTTAAGCATTTCAGCATTAATATTGTCTACGCCAGCAGCCTTACCATTTTTTAAATTCTTAATTATGTCT